>PVLD010007108.1:0-94209 GCA_004027595.1 Dinomys branickii | reverse complement strand
CTAGTTTCAGCTAGGAACACTATCGGCGCATACAGAACAGGGAGCGGCGCAAGTTTAGTCATATAGCTTAAGCAAACTTTCAGCCTGGGAAGGGGACAAGGGGGGCAGGTCACAGCAAGTCACAATAAACTATGTGATGACATTTGACTAACAAGTTGCATCATGTAGGTCCTGTAGCAAAAGGGAGCAGGTCACAACAATAGCAACATGTGAAGGACAGAAAGGAAAGAGGTGGATATCCTGAACTCGAGAAGGACCTGAAATGGGAACTGAAACCCTCGGAAAGACTAAGCAAAACCTCCTCTGGAGGAGGGGATCGGAGATCTGCCATGGCGCAGTCGGAGGGAGACGAGACAGAGAGGGAGGAGGTCGCCGCTCCAAGTACACCCTTGGCCCATGCCCTCGTTTTGACATTCGCAGCTTCAGCTTCAGAGACCCATTGCCCAGCTGCAAGGGGTGGGGAACAGTAATGCTGGAGATCAAGAGGAGGTGGGAGGAAAAGAAAGGGCCTCTGGCAACAAGGCAATGGGACAGAGCCAAAAGGGTCACAGAGGGCGCCCCGATGGGGGCACGTGCCCCGCGGCTGCTCCGCTGTGGGCCCCGCGGCTGGGCCCCACGGCTGCTCCACTGTGGGCCCCGCGGCTGCTCCACTGTGGGCCCCGCGGCTGCTCCGCGGTGGGCCCCGCGGCTGCTCCGCGGTGGGCCCCGCGGCTGCTCCTCGGTGGGCCCCGCGGCTGCTCCGCGGTGGGCCCCGCGGCTGCACCGCGGTGGGCCCCGCGGCTGCTCCGCTGTGGGCCCCGCGGCTGCTCCTCTGTGGGCCCCGCGGCTGCACCGCTGTGGGCCCCGCGGCTGCTCCGCTGTGGGCCCCGCGGCTGCTCTGCTGCTGCTCCACAGTGGGCCCGGTGGCTGCTCCGCTGAGGGCCCTGCTCAGGGCACCTCATGGACTGGACCCGCCCTCACCCATAGCACGATGACAGGGTGGAGCCAGGTGGTCCACTGTGAGCATTCATGCTTTCCCACCTCCAACCATGGCAGTTTGTATACACCCATGTATGTTATAGTATAGTCTGAGGCAGCTATATCTCTTCCCAAGGCAAGAGTCCAAGGATATAGATAAACCCAGGAGTACAGTTATTATCACAGGGAAGATGACTGATTGAGTGGTAGGGCAATGGAGATGAGGGAGGAGAAAAATTGAATGATCAAACGGGCCATCATCTGTGTAACTGAGTAACAAAGGTGAAGGTAACATTATGTAGGACAGCATCCAGAGCTAATTCCCTTCTATGTTCTCTATAATTCTGTATTTCCTCAATTGTTTTTGTATTAACAGAAGTGAAGATAACTTTATATTATACAGCATCCCGTGCAAATTCCCTACTATCTTCTCTATAATTTGGTATTTCCTTTAATGTTTTTGTGTTATCTAATGTGAAGATAACTATGTAATACAACATCCAGTGCTAATTCCCTACTATATTCTGTATAACTTTGTATTTTCTGTATTGTTTATGGCTTCTCTGGTTCATATGTCTCCATTCGTCTTTAAAATAAAATTTAAAAATAATAATAAAATAAAATAAAAAATCATGAGGTGGGTGTAAGGTGGGAGAAATTATGATTAACCAATAAGATTACTGAGACGGGTCCATGAACAATGAACTCCCAAACAGCCAAATTAGAATTTAGTAGCGCTTTTAATAGTTGAGCCCAGCGGCCCCCCCTCATGCCTCTGTTTTGAGGCTGAGAAGTGAGAGCCCCGAGCTCATTGTATGCAGGGCTTATAAAGACAAAAACCACAATGAATACAGGTGTGTAGCAGGTATGTTATGCTTGGGTAACTGTCCTGTTTCTGGCAGGGATGGCAATGATCTTTGAGTTCTTTCTGAGAAAGAACAAAGAAATTTTAACCAGTAGTTATGTTACTGTACACGGACTTTAGCTGTTTCAGGTGAATCAGAGGTCAAGCATGGGGTCAGTCAAGCAAGCAGCTGGGCACTTTGGCCATTACAATTACAAGTATAGGTAATACTGCTCCAATGGGGAAGGAAGTCACATTGTAAGGTGGGTACAAGGTGGGACAAAACTACGATCAACCAATAAGATTACAAGTATAGTCACTTAGGTAATATTGATTCATTGCAGAAGCAAGTCACATAGCAAGTGTGCCTGGAAAGAAAAAGGACTTTTCCTGCAAGGGATAGGTCAAGGTCTTGGTCTCTCCATCCCTCCGTCGAGGTGATTGATACCAATTAGGAGATCGGTCATTATCATTTATCCCTGGGGAAGTAGATGTATTCCCTTTATCTTTGTCTTGAAGCCTGGCCTTCGACAAACGTACCTCCACCCAGTTATAATGTGTTCTCATCTTTTGCACTGACTCCTTCAGGGACCTAGCCCTGTCTGGCTGCTTATAATATTTGTACCTAACTTAGCTGTCTATAATAATGCCACACCACTGCTCTGCTGAAAATGTAATTCTCCATGATCCTAAACCTAGCACCAGTAAGGGACTAAATAGGGCAAAGTTTAGTATAACAAAGGCCTGTTTATTTTGGGGGAAAGATGGGAAAGAAAGAGGGTGGACAGCCGCCATGAGGTGGTAGGGGGCTTCAGACCTGAAACTGTACAATGGCCCGTCCCTGTTCATCCCGTTCCAACTCTGCATCCTGAGCTCTTCTCTCAAGTTTCTTTTATGACTGG
Source organism: Dinomys branickii (assembly GCA_004027595.1). Classification (NCBI taxonomy): domain Eukaryota; kingdom Metazoa; phylum Chordata; class Mammalia; order Rodentia; family Dinomyidae; genus Dinomys; species Dinomys branickii. The sequence continues at coordinate 91,506 of PVLD010007108.1, read as the reverse complement.
AGATTAGTGTCTCTCCCATGTCCTCCATGGGCATTTGGCTGTCTGATCTGTTCCCTTGACAGCCTTTGATCCTACCTAAGCCTTCTGGTCGTTTGGTTTCTCTCTGTCCTTTTGCAGTGAATAAGGAGGACCTACTAGGAAGGCCACTTAATGATTAGGTAAAGGGGACATGGGGGCTGGGGACATAGCTCAGTGGCACAGCACCTACTCCGTAAAGGGGCGTGTGTACATGTGTGTATCTGGTGTAACACAGTGACATTAAAGTAAGAACATACATACATGTGTATATGTGCAGGGGTGTGTGCGTGCATGTCTTCTATAGTCTATAAGAGTCCGTAGTGACTGTCTCTTATCACTCCTGCACTCTGTCACGTAGGTGAGGGGACCTGGCTTTCCTGGTAATTGTGTTGCCTGGTCTTTGCCCATGTGTAGCTAGCTAGCTCTTCCCTCCTTTGTCTTTCTAGTTACCCTAACTGCAGAGTCTGTCTGTGAAGGCAGAAACTGCTTTTAGTACGTGTCTTTATTGATCTCACTAAGGCTCAATGTGGCCATTGTCCTATCTTTCCAGACCTACAGGGTCTCCGGGCCCTACATTGTGCTTTGAACATGGCTTTGGCTCCCCAAAACTCATGTTGGGTGAGATGATAACAGGGAGGAAACTTAGTCGAACCATGGTGTTTAAAGGTGGAGCTCTAGAGAGATGATGAAAACTAGGTAAGGTCATGAAGTGGAGCCCCCACGACTGAATCCTGGTGGCTTTAGAAGGGGGAATGACTTCAGGGACTTCGGTGAACTTTGTAACATTAAGTGACGGGTTTGTATAATATCCCTATGTCAATTAAATATGTAGATTAAAAGAAAAAAGATCAGACTGACCGACAGACACATGCCCACACATGCGCACATGCTTGTGTGCACACACACATACACACAAACACCCTCTCTTTCACCACATAGTGTCCTGTACTGCCAGGCCATTACTAGATGCAGACCCGTGTTCTCACATCAGAAAGTGCACCAAAATCAGCCAACAGTCCTTATGCCTTAACAGTCTGTGGTATTCAGTGGTCAGCATTGGATTCTGGACTTCTGAACCACAAGAGTGAAAAGTTGAACCCAGTAGAACTCTTTGAATTATTTTTTGATGATGAAACATTCAGCTTGATTGTTAATGAAACAAATAATTATGCTTCTCAAAAAAATGTCAGTTTGGAAGTCACAGTTGAGGAAATGAGATGTGTATTTGGTATCCTGCTTTGGAGTGGATTTGTAAGGTGTCCCAGAAGGGGAATGTACTGGGAGATCTCTGATGCTGATCAGAACCTGGTTAGAGATGCAATTAGAAGAGACAGATTTGAATTGATTCTCTCATACCTGCATTTTGCAGATAATAATCACCTAGATCAGAAAGATAAATTTTCAAAATTGAGACCTCTCATAAGGCAAATGAATAAAAAGTTCCTCTTGTAAAAAAAAAAAAAAAACAGTCTGTGGTATTGTGTCCTTAACAATGGAAAATGGGCACATAGCAACTCTGTGTGGCCAGCACAAGGGGTCAGCCAGCTGGGACAGGAAGTCCTTCCTCCCAGAGGCCAGGAGTGCCTTGTCCTTCCTTTGAAAGAAGGGGACGAACTGTTGCCTCCTGTTTGCACCCAGGCTGAGGGAAGGGCAGGGATTCCACAGCTGGGTCAATGACCTGGAGAAATACAAGCTCAGGACAGAGTTCTGGCCAGTAGTACAACTCAAACTGAGACAGGATCTCAGACTTGGAGTTGCTCAAGTGTCCAGAAGCGGCATCTCCCAGGTCCTGGAGCTCTGGAGGAGCCTGGTCTACTAGAGGAGTTCAGTGTTAAATTCTCAGGAGTTTTGTAAGCCAATTATTGAACATAGCTCTTCCTAGAAATTAAATTATACACATTAAAATGAATGGGTTCTATTAAAAATAAAGGTGATACTCAACACTTAGCTCTTTCTAATTATTTCACTGTAGTTGATTACTCTCAGTGCTCATAAGGGTGTGGACATCTGCTGCATCTAAGCATAGAGTGGAGATGGCTGTACAGGGGCCTGAACCCTGTTCATCCCATACTAACTCTGCAAGACATCACATTGATGTCTTGAAATTTACCCCAGAGAAACTGACAAAACTACAAACCAGTCCTCTTTCCCCTCTCCCAGGAGCTGTTATTAACCTTTCATGAGCACACCACTGATGAGTAGTCCCCCAAACCAGATTTTAGCAAACTTCTGCCCTGCTTTGTTCCACCCCATAGCCCAAGGCTTCTTCCTCCCTCTCAGCCTACAGGAAGTATACCTGATTTCTTCACTTGGACTTCTAAACTTCTTCCTCACCTCTTTTGTCTATGTTTGTATAGTTGAACTTGTATTTGCTACTTCCCCCATCTGTGAATTTTTTTCCTTAGTTACACCTAAAAAATGTATTACAAATGTAATTCATGTTCATTTATGGAAAAATTCAGATTAACAAAGTTCAGAAAAACTGAGCTGAGCCTACCCATCTCCCTAGTGATGGTTGCCATTAACACTTATGTTTGCGCACCTTCAAACACTTTGTCTTGTACATATGTGATGATTATTTTTCATTGGGATTGTACTATTGTAGATAGCTAAGTCAGGTAGAAATGGTATAGGCAGTCAGACAGGGCTACACCCTTGAAGAAGTCAATACAGAAGATAAAAACACATTACAACTATGGCATTTATAAAATGCTAGGCCTCCAGATAAAGATGGAAGGACTGCACCTACATACCTCCCTGAGGGATAAACAGTAATGATCAACATGCTAAATAGACATTAGTCACCTGGGTGGGTGACCAAGACCTCCTGACCCACCCCTTCCAGGAAAGGTCCTTGTTTTTTCCATTTACACTTGCTAGGTGACTTGCTTCCCCATTGGATCAATATTACCTAAGCAACTATACTTGAAATCTCACTGGTTGCCCATAGTTTTGTCCCACCTTATACCCACTTCATGATTTTGTACCTACCTAATGATTTTGCTGTATAAAATTTCCATTGAGAAGTGGGCTTGTGGGAAGCTCACTTACTGGGTCTCCTCCTGTTCCTCACAGACAGGAGTTGTCTTTCCCTCAATAAATACGTCCTACTCTTCTGCTCTAGAGTCACTAAGCATGTCTTTCATTATGGTCGCCATCTCTGTAGTTATCTCAGAAATTATTCTTGATTTGATTTTTTCTATATCCTCATTCATGTGCCTTGTTACTTCCACTGTTACACCTTCAGAGAGTCCGGGTAGGTGGCTTTCAGATTGTTCCACCTCATTACCCACTGGGTTGGCCTTTGGTGAGCTGCAAGTGTGGGGTTTAATCTTGTTTAAGTACCTTCTCATTTTCTTTTCTTTTTAGTTTAATAACTTGTTTGGTGCTTATAAATTGCTTATGGGGAATAGTTTTATTGCTAGTATGTAGAACCCTTAGGAAATGACTACTCAGAGTGTCTTCCAAGTGTAGCTGACTCTTGGATTTTTAATCTATTGCAAGATCCTACCTCTTTAATTTACTGGAGATGAGAAATTACTGCCCATGTGGCCCAGCCCCTGATTCTTTGGCACTGGATTACAGTATTTTTTATGACACTTAGGCAATCTCAGTCTTGGTATACAAGGAAGAACAAATGATTAGAACAATTATATCACCTTTTCTAAAGTGGTACCATCAGCAATAACAACAGCACCAAACACAGCCTAGACAATAACAAACGGAGGTGCCTAGGTTTGTGGTCTTATTACAAAATCTAAAATGAATCAGAGAATTGCATGTAGTGAATAAGCCCTTAATATAGGGAATTTACCATCAGGGGAGAAAATTTGAAAGGAGTTTAGGGGGAAAAACAGAGAAACAGAAGAAGAGGAAGAGATTGGAAGCAAGACTGGAGGACAAAGGAAAAATATTCAAACTTTGAGAAACTAGCGAAGAAGATAACAGAGAGAAGGAAGAAATAAAAACAAGAACAGAACAGAACAACAAAAACTAGAAACCATGTTCATGCTCATATAAAAACAAGAACACACATTCAAGAAAATACAAAATAAAACAAAAACAATGAAAGGGAAAAAAAATGCAGAAAATAAGAAAAAACAATGTCCACTTCAAGGCATTCTCTGCTGTCACTGGTGGACAACATGGACATAGAGAGTTAAGATCTGAGTTGATTAATCCCAAAAGCCAGCCATAGCTTTACTGAAGTTCAGGGTAGTTTCTGGATGTGAAGCTAGAACCAGATTTGTTCAATCTGCAGCAGCTCATGTGCCTCCTGCCAGCTTGAACTCTGCTCCCTGACCCTGTCACTGGGAGCCTTTAGATGGGGCCTGACCCTGTCAATGGGGGCCTTTAGATGGGGCCAGCCCACAGCTGTTCTCAGTTCTGAGCTCAGCTGGCTCTTCTCCAAGATGGCTACTGGTCAGTGACCCTCTCCTGGGAGATACCTGAACCCAAATAACTCACCAGCTCCATTCCACTAGTGCACTTCTCTGTGGAGGCCTCTAGGGGCTCAACAGTAGTCACAATGCACGCGCAGCTTTGAGCTGCTCCTTGCATGCAGTGAGTCTGGGCTCAGGGAGAAAGTGCCATCTGCCACCTTCTTCACTGTAGTCTCTGTCTTTGTTCTCCCCATGGGCTTCAGTTCTTGCTTCAGATCCTTCCTAGGTTCCAGGGACCCATTAGATACATCGCTAGATGCAAATAATTTACCAAAGCTGAATCAAGAAGATATAAAACTCCTAAATAAACCAGTACCAATCAATGAAATTGAAGATATAATTAAAAACCTACTAACAAAGAAAAGCCCAGGCCCTAAAGGATTCAGTGCTGAATTCTAGAAGAAATTTAGAGAAGATTTAATACCACTTCTGAAACTCTTTAATGAAATTGAAAGAGAAGCAATACTCCCAAATTCATTCCTGAAAACAAGCATTCCCTGATACCAAAACCAGAGAAAGATCCAACCAAAAAAGAGAACTATAGGCCAATCTCCTTAATAAACATAAATACAAAAATGCTCAATAAGATACTGCAGCAAATCTTCAAGAGGATTATACACCCTGACCAAGTAGGATTCATCTTAGGGATGCAGGGATGGTTCACCATATGCAACCCAATGTAATGCACCATAGTAACAGAGCCAAGGATAAAAGTGATATGATTATCTCAATAGGTGCAGAAAAGGCTTTTGACAAAGTCCAGCATTCATTCATAGTAAAACCCTACAGAAAATTGGAATAGATGGTCTTTATCTTAGTCTGATAAAAGCCATCTACAACAAACCAATATACTAAATGGACAAAAACTGAAAGCTTTCACTCTAAAATCAGGAAACAAGATAAGGATGTCCAGTGTCTCCACTCTTATTCAACATAGTCCTGGGGGCTGGGGATATAGCTCAGTTGCATAGTGCCTGTCTGGCAAGCACAAGGTCCTGAGTTTGATTCCCTGTACCAAAAAAAAATTCCTGTAAACTCTATCCAGAGCAATACCCCACTGTCACAAAAGAAATAAAAGGAATAATGATAGGAAAGGAAAAGGTTAAACTATCAGTGTTTGTGGATGACATGATTCTCTACAGAGAAAACCCCAAAAACTGCACTAAAAAACTACAAGGTTTAATAAACATATTCAATAACATAGCTAAATTCAACATCAGTGCTCAGAAATCAATAGCCTTCCCGTACACAAATAACAAACTCACTGAGAAAGAAATTAGGGAAACAACATCTTTCACAATGGCATCCCAGAAAATGAAATATCTAGGAATCAATCTATGAAGGCTGTAAGACCTCTAAATTAAAAACTATAATACTCTGAAAAAGGAGATTGAACTGGATATCAGAAAATGGAAAGATATCTCTTGTTCTTGGGTAGAACTCATGGTAAAAATGGCCATACTTCCAAAACTGTTATACAGATTTAATGCAATTTCAATCAAAATTTCAATATTATATCTCACATATTTAAAGGAAACAATCCTAAAACCTATTTGGAACCAGAAGGGACCTAGAATAGCAAAAGCAATCTTAAGCAACAAAGGCAAGACAGGGGGCATCACAATCCCTGACTTGAAGTTATACTATAAAGCTACTGTGATAAAAACAGCATGGTACTGACAAAAAAAAAAAACAGATCTAAAGATCAATGGAACAGATTAGAAGATACAGAAACAACTCCAGATGTACTCAGCTACTTTATCTTTGACAAAAGTGCAAAACACATTCAATGGAAGAAAGATAACCTCTTTAATAAATGGTGCTGGAAAAACTGGTTCTGCACATGCTAAAGATTAAAATAGGACCCATCTCTTTCACTATACACTAAACTAAATTTGAAATGGACCATAGATCTAAATATTAAAATAGAAACATTAAATCTGCTAGAAGATAGAATTGGTAAAATTCTTGAAGACATTAGTGTAGGCAAAGACTTTATGAATAAAACCCTGATCGCACAGGAACTATCACAAAGAATCAACAGCTGGGATCTCATCTCATGAAAAAGCTTTTGCACACCAAGAGAAATGACAGAGTGAAGAGACAACCCACAATATGGGAAGAATGTTTGCCAGCATCTCCTCAGACAAAGGATTACTACTGAGAACATATGAAGAACTCAAAAAAATTACAACTTCCAAATTCAAAGATCCAATCCAAAAATGGACATCTAAGATGAATACACACTTTTCAGATGAAGAAATACAAACAGTAAATAAATATATGAAAGAATGTTGAACATCACTGGTCATTTAAGAGATGCAAATTAAAACAGTACTGAGATTCTATCTCCCTCCAGAGAGAATGGTTATTACCAAGACATCAACCAATAACAAATGCTGGCAGGGCTGTGGGGAAAAAGGAACCCTTCTCCACTGTTGTTGTGAGTACAACAACCACTGGTACAACCACTGTGGAAATCAGTGTGGAGAGTCCTCAAAAAACTAGGATTGGAAGTCCTGTCTGACCCAGTTATTCCCTTCTAGGTATCTTCCCAGAAGAATTAAAAACACTGTAACACAGCAATATATGTGCATGCATGTTTACAGCAGCACAATTCATAATAGCTGGATCTGAGAAACAACCCAAATGCTCATCAACCAAGGAATGGATAAAAAATTTGTGATCTTTTTACTCAATGGAGTACTATTCAGCCATAAATAAGGATAAACTGGAGACTTTTATAGGTAAATGGATTCAACTCGAGGCCATACTCGTAAGTGACATAAGCCAGACACACACGTGGAAACATCATATTGTGTTCCTAGTGTGAGAAGCTAAAAGAGTAAATAAGATCCAAAATGTACGATAGATATTGTAAAATGGGAAGAAACTTCAAAAGGAAAGAGAAACTGGAACAGCAAAATGGAGAAAAGGAAGGAAAATGCAAAAACATAAGTTTGTGCTAATATTGTTTGAACAATTAAATGCCAATGCTGATATCTTATACTCTGAGTAATTTAAAGATAAAAATATGCAATATATTAACCATTGTTACCCTCCTATTATCTTATTTTGAAATTTTGGGTTTTTTTCTCTTTAAAATAAAGTAAAATAAACTGATATATTCAGACATTTTAATCATGAAAATAACAGAAATATTAAAACTTTTTATACTTAAAACTTACAATCTTGTGATCAACATTATACGCTAATAGTCCCTTCCCGGCCGTAACACTTAAGCCTGTGTTAGTGTTATGTCCAGGGAGGGGACAGCTGGCCATGCTCCCACACCCTCCACTTCTCTGCTGAAAACGCAGCCCCCAAGTGATCCTAAACCCCAAACCCTGCATCAGGAAAGAGCTGAAATAAGGCAAAGTGTAGTGTAACAAAGGATGGTTTATTTGGGGGAAAGGGAGGAAAGGAAAGAGGACAGACATCTTCTGGGAGGTGGCAGGGGCCACACAGCTGCAGACCCCGAGCTTGATCCCGGGCTCCTCTTACTGTGGTGGTCTAAGTGTCTCGCCTGTCTCCTAAGCAGGCACTTGTTGCTCTCTGAGCTCTTCCCTTGATCCTAACCTAGGCCTCCTGGCTCTTTGGCTTCTTTCTGTGCCTTTTTAATGAGTCAGTGAAGGGGAAGGGCCAACTGGGAAGGCAGCTTACCTAATGATTAGGTAAAGGGGCTTGTGCACATGTGTGCATCTGGTGTAATATGCTGATGTTAAGTGAAAACATACATACGTGTATATGTGTAAGTGTGGGGGTTGTGTGTCTTACATATTCTGTAAGAGCCCGTCGGTGGGTGTTGGTCTAATATCCATTTCTGTCCACGGTGAACAGGTCCCAAAAACGAGGTACCCGCGGATGAATAAAAAGTTAGAAGAAAAACAAATACACGAGAGATAATGTCCTGGGATCAGGGGGTTATCAGTTCTCTTGACTGTAGTCCCGAATCACCTTTTCCATAACCTTTTATTGAGATAAAACAAAAGAGGCACCTGGGCCACTGGGTGGATAGTAACTGTTTTAGCAAGAACAATACAACTCAATTACCATAGGCACGAGACTCGACTAGATAGCTATCCTTGAACATTCCTTTTCTACATAACACAGCAAAACATTTAGTATTGGCTTAGGGTTTACAAAGCTTTTGTTCGACTTCCTCCAGAACACAACAACCTAGGTCTCGTTTATACCTAAGGTAATATATTGGAAGATTAACTAAAGAATGCCCTTCTCCAGGTGGGTATCTCTTATGCCCTTACATTCTGCCGGGTGGGTGAGGGGAACTGCTTTTGCTGTAATCCTGTTGCGGGACACCTCTCCCAATCCACCTAGCTCTTCCCTCCTTTGGCTTTCTAGTTACCCTAACTGCAGAGTCTACCTGTAAAGGTGGAAGTAGCTTTCAGTAAGTCTCCTCGGATCTTAAAAAAGCTCAGGGAGGTTTTTATCCCATCTTCGCCTACCTACTGGCCTCCCGCCCCTACGTTAGTTTCCTGCAGCTGCTGTGACAAATTACTCGGTGGCCTAAAACAACACAAGTTTATCCTCACACAGCTCTGGAGTCCAGCATGTTTACTTTTTAATTTACTTTTAAGTTTCCTTTTTTTTTCTTTTTGCGAAAGGTGGGCATCATTTAGCCCACTGCAGTGCCACCGAAGGAGAAAAGTGTAATAGTGTCCTGCAGTGGCCACGGGAGGTCAGCTCCATGGCCCAGGGGAATACTAAAGTCTGAAGATACTCAGTGCCTTGTATAAATGGTATCATATTTGCACATAACCTATGCCTTAAGTCATCACCTCTAGATTACTTGTACTACCTAGTACAATATAAATAATTTTGACACTGTCTGATTTAGGGAATGATGAAGAAGAAAAGTCTGTACACATTTGGTACAGATGCAATCACAGTAGGCCTGACTACAGAGTACGTAACAGCAAGAATAAAACTCTTTTTTAGGAAATATTTTCCACCTGAGGTTGGTTGAATCTGCAAACACAGAACACATGTTTGAGGAAGATGACTGTAATATGACTCCGTTACAGTAAAACAGATAATATGACAACACCCCAGACAGACATTAAATTGTTCACTTTGTTGCCTGAGGGATGGGGGAGATGATGTCACCCTTAAGGCCAGGGGGCTGCTTAGCTCCTCCACATTAAGGCCCTGGTAGAGATTTGCTGCTTGCCTGGAGGGCTCTAAAGAAGCAGCAGAGCTACGGGATGACGTCAGCTGCACAGGAGCCGAGAGCCTGGGCCACTCACTGGTTGTACCCGGGTGAGTCACTAAAGCCCTCAGTGTTTCTGTGTGTTCCCAGGTGGTGTGAGATGAGACAGGGTATTAGGGGGAAGAGCTGAACCCAGCTGCTTGGCCCACAGGAAGCTACTTCATCCTGTGGCTTCTCCTCGGCCCCTCCAGGCTGGAAGGAAGCTCTGCCTAAAAGTACCAAGTGCTCCCCAAGGCCTTGGTCCCCTAAGGCTGCTGGGACAGGAGCTGCTCATCCCAGGGGTGGGGTTCCAGGACAGTATCACACTGAGGAGGGCCTTGGGAAATATTTGTGGATAGAAGGGATACAAGGAGGACCCAGGGCTCTTGCTCATCACTGCTGCCACCACCAGGAGGCTGCTGATGCTGGCCCATGCTGTTCTCTTTCCCTGCCTTGTTGTCTCAGAGGGACCCACTCCTCAAAAGCCCAAACAGATCCTGAGGACAGGCAGTGCTCCGAACAGCCCTTGGGCTGTAGGCAGGGGTGGCAGATGAGTACAAAACATCCAGGAGAGAGACCCAGAAAAGCCCTCTCAGAGGAGGACTGAGCACTAGCACCTCGGGAACCCAGGTTGGTTGGACTGTTGCAGAATCCAAGAGCTCAGAGAGACCAGTGGGAAAAAGGAGGATTTATTTCCAGAATTTTAGATGCACACAGACCCAGCCAAACTCACATCCAACGTGCTGGGCGTTAGAACAAAGGAAAGGCTCTAGTTTGATACATTTGGCTGACGGAGTTAGTTTTTAGAGATGGGGGGGCAAGTGAGAGTACAAAAGCAAGACAAAGCAATTAATAACTTAGCCCTAAAAGATAGAGTCTTATGAATCCTGCTAAAACAAGACAACATAAACTCTGTTTACAGGACGTAGTTGCCAGTCTTCTCTGTACCAGAACAAGAAGTTATAGGTACAAGGGATGGAGGAATTCAAGGGGCATTGTTCTTTAAGTTCCCCCGTTGATGCTTTCTGTAAGAAGTTGTAATGGAGATCAAACAGTTACCTTGTCGTGAGAGGCCGGGCTTGTTTGGCTCCCTGTTGGGCAGAGGAAGAATTACAACAGAAAGGAAAAGAAGACATGTAGTCATTGTATCCTGATGTTGATCCTCAAACGTGGCTGTGTGTAGACTAGTCAGCTCCAGGGTGACTGGAGCAGGGCTGTTGTCTCTGGTGACAGCCCCATCTCATCAGAGCTGGTTCAGGCGGTCTGGACCCTGCTGGCTGGTCTGCCTGGTTTGGGCCATGGGCTTCGGTCAATGAAGTGGACCTAAGGCACAGTTCCTGTAACTTTAACAGTGTAAGGCCCATCCTATACAAACCCTAGAGTTGTGTGATTTTATCTGTATTTTTTTTAACTAAAACAAAATCCCCAGGTGTAAATGGGTATATTAGGTTTGTCACGCTTATGGCATTTTTCCTGTACACAGTTTATGGGGGTCTCATGTGACTATTTTTATTTGCATTTATCTCCTTAAGGTTAATTTTTTTTCACTTATAGAGATCACCCTTCATTTTGCCTGTGATTGGAGATGGCTGGCCAAACAAGATTTTGTAAGGGGAATACCCAGTGTTTGGTGAGGGTTCTCTAGACTCAGAGATGGACCATGGGCAGATCTCATCTCTAGTGGGTTTTCTTTTTTTTTTTTTATTTATTTATTTATTTATTTTATTTTGTTTGTTTTTGGCGGTACTGGGGATTGAACTCAGGACCCTGCGCTTGCTAGGCAGGCGCTTATTCCACTGAGCTATATCCCCAGCCCTCTAGTGGGTTTTCTGATAATATTTTTTTAACAGTTATTTGAGTGTCTGGTTTATGTGCCTCACTTTTTCTGAGCTCTGGGGCTAGTAAGCTGTGTGAAGCTTTCATTTTATCTTTAACATCCGTGTGAGCTCATGGACTATCTCCGCTTCAAATGTGGGTTCAATGTCTGAACCCAAGGTCAGCGGAAGTTCCAATCTTGGGATGATGTCTCTTAAAAGCATCCTGGTCACCTCTCTGTGTCTTTTTTATTTGGGTGGGTAAAGCTTTAACATATCTCGAAAAGGTGCAGACAAGCACCAACATATATCAATAGCCACTGGCTTGAGGCAGTTTAGTAAAATCCATAAGCAAGTTTTCACATGGGGCAGCGGCTCCTGTTTCTTGACACCTGGGAGCTGGGTGAGCCTTTGCCTTGGGTTGATTTGTGTACAGGTCAAGCATTATTTACAAACAGCCCAAGCAGTTGTAGTTAGTCACGGCATATAGAAATGGTGACCTAGTAATGTTTTTAGTTCTATTTTCATGACCTAAGACCCCTGAGGGAATTGTTTTATGAACCTGGGGCCCAGCACTTCGGGGATGGCTAGCCTCTTATCAGAAAACCTTTATTACCCCTTCTACATATTTTTCAGCTTCTCTGGCAAACCAGATTATTTTTATTTGGAGAATAATTTGGGGTCTCTGGGAGGGACAGCTCCAGTGAGGGGCATAGTGAGCGCCTCCTTTGGGGGTTTGTCATAGTGACCCACTTTGTTTCCCTGTCTGTCTTTTGGTTTCCTCTGGGATATGTTGTTCGGTCCCCTGGTGTCCTCTGTAGTGTCTCCACTTTCCTGGGGCCCATACAGCACCCAAAAGCTGTAAATTTTTTTGTACCTTATCTTTTTTTAATCCCCACACACCTTTAGATCATTATTAACAGTACCGACTCAAAACACTGACACCCCAAGTACCGGTCTACCCACTCTCCTGCCCAGGTAGATGGGGCACGTGTGCATGCAGAGGGCCTCCCATGCACAGATCTGCACACACTGCTGCACACAAACTCCTTCCTCGGTCTGCCTGTGAGACTTCCACACCCATACACAACACATGCACACCTGGAGCATCCACTAACACACAGGTTGCTTTGACTCCTGTGAAAAATCAGTTTCATGGGCTCTGTATTCCCAGAGCTTTTAGCCGTCAGCATCTCCAGCAGGTCCGTCATGCGGGGACTATAGCCACTCTTGCTGTCTTTCTCTTTTACATACACAAGGGACTCTTGTTTACTTAACCTTTCAAAACGACTTGCTCTTGAACTTTATAGCCTCACGTCTAGTGAAAAAATACATTCATCTAATACATTTAAAAATAACACATTTGTTAAATAAAATTGTTCCTCCCCCTAGCATGATCTTGTGCCTGCATCATCTGGGTCACCTTTGAGGGTCATTGTTTCCCTGGAGCCTGTGAACCCTGTATGGTGGCAGAGTAGGGTTTACATGTCCTAGGGCTATGTCATCCAGGAGGAAGCAGGAGATCAGACAGGTGGTGTGACTGCTCAGGCTCCACAGCTGGGGTCCAGACCAGCCTCTCTGTCCCACAAACCACTGCCTTCTCCTGGGAACAAACCCTGAAGCCAGGTTCTTGGATCCTGGAGATGGCAGAAAGGAGACCCAGACCCACGGCAAAGCTTGGACGGTTCTGTTCCTTTCTGCATGGTTCCAGGCCATCTGGTGGCCTCTTAGGTCTCAGAGGCACCTCCAGACCCTTTCGCCTCTGGCACCACCGCGAGGGGGCGCTTGCTAGTTCCTGCCCAAGGCTCCAGCACCGAGTCTGACCCTAAATCCCGCCCACTACTCCACCACGGCTTGGGGTGATCTCTGCTATTCCCTCCCCTCCTTCCTTCCCTCCACGTTTTCTGGAGGGCGTCTTCCTCCTGATCCCAGCCCCCAGTCATGCCCCGCTTAATGTGCCATCAGGTGATTTTGTCATGAGAACACAGTGGAGCTGCAAACTAAGGCGTTAGAATCTATGGGACCATCGTCTTCTATGTGGTCCTTGCACATGCGCTCTGTCACTGGCCAAAGTATACTTGGGTTATTTCTCCTCTTTCATACAACGCCAGCTTCTTAAAGCACACACCATCAGACTAGCTGCGCCCCCTCGACTTCCCCAGTAGCCCCCATTTCATTTTGACTAAGATTTGAATTCACTGCTTTGGTCTCTGATACCCATATGATCTGACTGTCCACGTCTGGCCCCCATCTCCCATGAGTTCTCTTGGTTCAGCTTCAAGCACCCCCACCATGCAGGACATATGGTGAGCCAGGCTCGCCCCCACCCCAGTCCCTTTGCACTTCAGGCCCTTTCCAGTTGGAAGGTTCCTCCTTCAGATCTTTGCTTGGTTTGCTCTGTCCCTCACGCGGGTGTCCCCCCTCGAAGGCCTGCTTGATCACTGTTCTAACCACTTGTTCTTCTCCCAAAGCACCATCCAAAATGTTCCTTGCCTCACTATTCCTTCTTCCTCCCACGACTTTCCCCCCTCGCACTTGTCACTTTGTGTTCACCTGCTCCCTGCAGTCTACGGCGCACACGTTCGCAGGGACAGGATGGGCCCCAGAGCCCGACCCTACAGCCAGGTCAGCTCTTGCATGTCACCAAGTTGGAGACAGCTACCCTACCGCACTCCCAGGTCTTCTTGCAGCTTAAATCCCATTGCTTCCACCCGGATGTCCTTCCATATGTGACCTTCCTCTTCCTGCCTGTCTTCCCTGGCCAGTCCCTAGAATGGTAAAGCTCGGGCCTTGCTGGAGATGCCCATACGCACAGCAGAAGGGCCCCCTGACTTTGAGCAAGTGATACAGCCAGCCCAGAGCAGCAGCTCCTCACTGGCCAAGGTGCCAGCATGTAAGAGCTGGGCTGCACGGCCTCTGGAGCCAGGACCCCACTGCAAATAGAGCAGTGTTCTCCCAGAGAAGCAGAAGCTACAGGAGGGAGGGAGAGTGTGAGTGTGAGTGTGTGTGTGTGTGTGTGCGCGCGCGCGTGTGCGCGTGCGTGCGTGTGTGTGTGTGTGTGTGTGTGTGTGCACGCGCGGCGCGTGTACAGGCTTAATTGCTTCTCCCTCAGTTATGTAATTGAGGTCTTTGAGCTAATTGGATGAGGCCTGGCCTGGTTATTGAGAACGATCTCGTTGGCCTCAGACCGGTTGCAGGTGTTAATCACATTGCAAACACCGAGGTGAGCACGTGGATAACCCAGCCTAGCAAAGCGAAGCACAGCTGACACTTGCAGTCCACTTTTTGTCAATTGGATACTGATATGCATCTCCTTAAACACATTTAATCTCCAGATAAAGACAATTAATAAAGTCACGTTCCCACCTAACATGGTACGACTATTCTGCTCGCGCTGGGAAACATGCCAACCCTCTCCCCAGAAGTGGATACAAAGTCCTTGGGTGATGGTCACTCTCCTCTCTGACATCCTGCAGCTTAAGTACAGGGAGGTCATTATTAATTATACCTCATGTCGGATGATCAAGGAATAAAAGAGGGAAGAAAATAAAAATATTATATGTATATACTGTATACATTTAAAACACATACAAGTTTGTATAAGATACTTATAAAAGGACCAGTGATATAGCTCAGTGGCATAGCACCTGCTTGGCAAGTGCAAGATTCTGAATTTGATTCCTGGTATCAAAAAAGATACTCATAACAAAAGAAAGAAAAATGCATGACAATGGCAATTACGCTCCTCACTTCCAAAGCTGGTTACATGGCTGTAGTTGGTATTTATAACCACCTTCTTCCACTGCCCAGCCCATGTTCCTTTGCCCTCAGCCAGGGGTGGCTTCCTACCTGCTGGGGGACTGAAGCCTTCTTTCCTCAAGGGTCTAGGCCCTCTGAAGTTCAGCCTGAATCACTCTTATAGTTTCCCTTGGACTCTAAACAGAGTGTGGTAGGACCAACAGATACCCTGAGGGATCGCCTGTGTCCCAGATGTCCTCTTCCTTTCTTCCCTGGGGTAGAGGCAGCCCAGTTTCCTTCCCATTATCCCAGTGGTCACTCTACCTCTAGAGTAATTCCCTTCTCGGCCTTTTGATTCAGAAGTGCGAGGAGCCCAAAGCAGACAGGCGGCTGTCTGAGCTCCTAGTCCCTTGGAACAATGGTATCTTCTACTAGAGCATTCCTCCCTGGGATTGTAGGTTGAATTATGTCCCCAGACTCAGTCCATTTCCTGTTGCTATCACTGAATGCCACAGACTGAATAGCTTATAAGCAATAATGTAATATTTAGCTCACAGTCCTGAAACTTGGAGAGCTCCAAAAGAGGCCAGCATCTGATGACGGGGCCTTGCTATGTTGTAACATGAAAGGGGGCATCACGTGGTGAGAGCAGTGAAGTGAATGTTTAAGTTCCTTGTCCTCTCCATAGACTGTGGCCGCTTCCGTCACAGGGTTCTAGCCTCATGACCTCCTCTAACCCCAATTACCTTCTAAAGGTTCTGCCTCCAAATACCATCAACACGTGAATGTGAGGAGGAGTAAGTTTCCAGCACAGACCTTTCGGGGGACACATTCAGATCACAGAGCACAAGTATTTGTCCATACAGAATCTCACAATATGTCCTTATCTGGAAACGGGGCCTCTGCAGAATTAAATCCAAGGACCGGTGTCCTTCTCAGGCTATGTGAAGACACAGAGGCATAGAAAGAAGGAACAGGGCGGTGACAGAGGCAGAAAACAGAGTAGTGCAGCTACAAGCCAGAAAGTACCGAGGAGCTTGGTGACAGGACTCTCTGCTGATCTAAGCCACCCTGCTCCTGGGAGTGTCTTATAGCCTCCCAAGAAATCTAATGTGCTGCATGTGAACTGCAAATATAAGGCTGCTGAGAGGAGAAGCAAAAACGTTGCTGGTGGTGGAGAAACGCTAAGTTAGATGCTGACTTAGAGGACACACAGCCTCCTGGTGGACACTGTTCCAGCCTTGCAAGGAGCTGCCACACGGCTGGCATTGAAGTTGAATCTTCCAGAGGCCAGCCCACTGTGCCATCAGGCCAGCTGCTTCAGGATAATGGGTCCATTCATTCCTTTGGGTTTCTATAAACAATGATCTCAAATGGGAGGGGAGGCTTGGTATAACACAGATTTGCCTCCTCACAGTTCTAGCAGCTAGAAGGCAAAATCATGGGGTGGGAGGAAGGCTCTCTGGCATGTGGTGGTTGTTGGCAATCCTTAGCATTGCTGGGCAGGTGGGACTACAGCCCCAGTTCTCCCTCTGTCTTCATTAGGGTGGTGTGCCTCTGTATGTGTGTATCCAGGTTCCCTTCTTCTCATACAGCCATCCAGCATGACCTCACATTAACCATCTCCCCAAACATTCTGTCTCCCAATAAGGTCACAGTCACAGATTCCAGGTGACCATGCATTTTGGTGGACACTATTCAATCTAGTACAATAGGAACATAATAAGCCAGCAAATCCCATGAGCATAGACTCTCTGCCACACTTTGTTTGCTGTGAAGTGAGTTCCTTGACCAGATGCAACGATGGACATGGCATTTGGGGACTTCCTCAGATGTTGGTTTTGTGCAGAGACATTGCATGCAGGGGTGGCAAATCCACATCCAGAGAAACTATTCATACTGATGAGAACAAATGCTTCCCCTTCCACAGTGGAAGTGTCCAGTATAACAAGCCTGCCACCAAGTAGCTAGCTGGTCATCCTGGGGAAGGACTATACTGGGGACTTAGCACTGGTCTTTGCTGCTGGCAGACTGGGCACTCAGCAGTGGCTGTAGCCAGGTTGGAAATCCACGTTGCTGAGCCGAGGCTTAACCTTCATCCCTGGCACCATGGCCACCTTACTCACAAGCCCATTGGGCAATGATAAGAGTGGTGAGGGAAGGGAAATGACTGGTAGCCACAGGGTAGGTCATCCTGTCCACTCTTAAAAGCCCCCTCCTCTAAGGTTACCTGCTAGTAAGAATTCACATTGGATACAAATATCTTTATGTTCTTTGCCTATTCTAAGGTCTATCTACAGGCTTCTCTCCCAGACCTCTTGTCATCACTTTTTCGGTCATTTCCTTCCAAATCTCCAACCTAGCAGCCAGGCCACTGGCCACAGCCCATGACTCAGTACATATGTGAACTTCTGGCTATTTCTCCTTCCAAGCAAAGTGCATAGTCAAATGCACTACTCAGCATTCTGCCCACTGGAGAGATTTCCCCTTCACCACTGTCCTTCAGGGACGTCCCAGACAAGAGCTATAGTATACAGCTGTCCACTCTCAGGCAGTGCCTGCCTATCACACGAACTATCTATAAATGAGCCCGAGTCTTCTCCTCTAGCAGTGATCATAGGGAATTCCCCAGGCAGCCATATACTTGGGCCAGAAGAGGGAAGACAGTGTAGCAGGGCGAGGGCCTGGGGCACTGGCCACTTCTGATAACCTGTGCCTGCAGAGCCTGATGGTAGATATTCCACTTCTATTCGATGACAGAGGACTGCTGGGCACAACCAGCTGCCTGGCTTGATGGCTCAGCTAACACTTAGCTTACGATGGGCAGCTCATGGCAATTTAGCGGTCCGTGGTTAAGAAGACTTCAGTCTTCACAAGGTGCAGTAGCAAGTCAAAAGCTTGTTTTCTCACAGTGAGAGAGGGAGATGGTGGCAGGCTGTGCTCCAAAACCGTAAGAATCTGTGTTGTGGTTCACTGGCAGGGAACTGCCAAAGGCTCCAGAGTATCACTGCTGGCCTGATCTAATTTTACATTCCTTCTACCACTACTCCACATCCTTAATTTCCAGAAGACACCTGCAAGCTTGGAGATTTTCTTTGTGTTGTAACTCAACCACTTCCTAGATGAGACTTTGGCTTTCAGAAACCTCTGCTCTGAGGCTACTCGGGAGATGAGGGTTTCTTTTGCAGCTGATATGGCTTTCAGGTCATTTATGGAGAAACTGAGCTGGGAATGTGAAGCCCTGGGCTCATCCTTTTCTCATTGAAAGGCCTTAAGAGCAGAACTGAGATTTCCCTGAAGAAATTAGACCTGGAAACTGCAGCATCAGTTCTTCCCAACTGCCCTGTGGTTTCAGGCATGCCTGGCCAGCCTCTACTGTCATGTAAACTGATTGTCTGCGGTGAGTAGAAAATATAAATACAGTAACCCCCCCTGCCCATGGTTTCACTTATCTGCAGCCAACCATGGTCTACTAAATTACTATGACAAAATTACTACTAAATGGGAATTCTAGAAATAACTTTTTAAATTGCACACCAGTCTGAGCAGTGTAATAAAATCACACCTTGTGTCTCTGGGAAGTGAATCATCCCCTTGTCCAGAGTAACTACACTGTGGACACTTCCTGCCCACTACTTAGCTATCTTTGGTACTAGGGAGGGTCTTAATGACTTTCACAGGTAATCGGGAACTACTGTACAGTGGTATCTTGGTTTGTGAACTTCATTCCATGATTCTGGAAAAGACAGCTCTATTTATGTTCATGTGGCAAAGATGACTACAGTTGTGTTCGTCACCCAATGCAAAGTTCACAAATGAAATGAAAATTTTGCCAAATGCTTGTTTGCAAACCAAATTATTCACAAATAAAAGCATTTGGGAACTGAGGTACACTGTATATCCTACTTTTCCTCTTTTTGCTGGTAGGGATGTGACTGATACAGATTTTGGTGACAAGCATGATTCTAGAGAAACAGAATCTTAAAGATGAGTTTACTGAATTGGTCTGGGGTTCCTGAAATTGGTTCTCCAATCTGGTTAGATGTAACAGCACTAGTGACTATTTCCAGGAGTACAGGACACTGGTTGTCCATGGCATGATTGGACAATAGAAACATGCAAAATACCACCATTGGATGCGCCTAATAAAACCCTTATAAAAGGCAAGATTCTGGGTGACCATGTAGTTCATGTCTTAGAACATTTTAGTTAAAGCCATCTAAAATTGGCTGGCATTGTAGGTTTGGGGGCCACACAGTGAGGAGTTTAATTAATTCTCACACCATACCACAGGGAGAAGTATACGGTTCTACTGCTATAGAAACAGAAGATGGGCACTGCCAGCTACCCGGGGCTTAGGCTGCTGAAAATCAATAGGCTTTCCCACCCAAGACTATAAATTCTGAACGGCTGCTTTCTTCAAACACCAAGACCTAATTTGCTTGGCATCAGGCAAAACCTGGCTGTGCTTCTCTCCTGTTTCCCTAACCCTCCCCTTCCCTTCACACTCATGTTCTACACATAAACTCGAACTCCACTCTCAGGCCTCACCCTCCTTCCAGCAAATACTACTTTTTATAGTTTGTCAGTATTAGGGCTGCCTTTTTATAGCTGCTGTTCCTGAGGCATGCTTTTTGAAACTTTTTGCCACTTTTTACATTTTGAGATTTTTAACCTGGGTGGGTTCCTGTATGAGCCAGTAATGTTTCAATCAGGAAATGTGAGCAAAATACAGGTGTAGTTTTAGTAAACAAAAACCTTCATGGCCTAGTCAGGGGTTTAGCTCAGTGGCAGATGGGCTTGCCTGGCAATGTGCAAGGCCCTGGCTTGGATCCCTACACAACAAGAAAAAGAGAAGGAAGGGGAAGGAAGGGGAAGGCAGAGTTGGGAAGGGAAGGAAAAGAAAAGCTCCAATGGCCTTGCCCTACCATTCTGCACTGCTACAGACAGACCGTTTATAACAGCAGCATTCAGGTTACTGGAAAACAAGCAATGCAACTGTTAACCACCTAGTGACGATGGACACAGAGTACACTGCTGGGATAACAGGAGTCTCTGGCATGTAAGTCATAGCAAAACTTTATTTAACAGAAAACCCAGCAAAGGTTTCTACCTCTGCAAAGGTCCTTTGGGTTTAAAGAAAGCACTGCATTTTAAAAAGCAATTATACATAAGTCTTTCCTAGAAAAGTCCTGCTAACGTGTCTAGCAATTTCCCTGATTATATAAAGTAGTACACTTAGTGTAATTTAAACATTCCAACAGGAATCAAATCGTACCAGCAGAACTATGTCTGCATCTATAACCTCTATGTACAAACATACATGCAGACACAAACATCTGGGAAAGTTCCTCAGGCATAAACATGCGACACCTATTGCCACCTACTTACAATACTTATTGAACTACATACAGTATATATTAAAGCTCTTCAGAATAAAGATGTGAGAAGCCCTGGGCATTTTTGTTCATCAATTTGTATCATGGCTTCCTGTCTTTCCGCTTTTGCTCAGTTACAAAAGCATATTATCATCCTTATGGTTTTTTGTAAAGACTCTGCATCATGTCAGGTCCAAGTGAGGAAATCCAGCTGGTTAGACATCAGTCCATGTGTGTCAAAGCCTCTAGCCTTGAGAGCACAAGAGCTGTCAGTTTGCTATGGCTGGAGGACCTTCTGGAAGAAGAGACGCAAAGAAAGTCTTGAAGACAAGCCATGCTGTGCTCACAAAAGAAGGGCTGGTCCGCTCGGCACCCAGCACTTCCCGGTCTGGGGGGAGGCGGTTCGGGTCTTCCATTTCAGAATCGGTGCCTTCCTACAGGTGGTCAAACACAAGGAGAAGCAATTACGGCCACAGTGAACTCCCAAGTAACGTTAGGAGTGGGCAGGCTAAGCTCCTGGCCCTCGTGCTATACACCAAGCAGCTAGACGGTCTGGTCGCCCTGCCCCTGGGAATGATGTCCTTCCCTACAGAAGGCTCTTCTAGAGCTTCCTCAGCAGGATGGTGCCGATGACTTTGGGCACTTTTGTATCAAAGCAGCAAGTATCAGAGCAAGTTAAGTTTCTGATGTTCAACTATTATTAAATTAGTAATTAACCACATCTCTATCAAGACAGGAAGCCATGATACAAATTGATGCACAAAAATGCCCAGGGCTGCTCATGTCTTTAGATATTAGATAGCCCAATTCTAGCAATTCAGAGTTATAAAAACAGTAATGGAAACTCAGAGTTCTAAAATCATAATACATAGACTTTTTTGGTTACCAAAGTATATCCTTTAGAATCATGCATTCATGTGACTTATACAAGTTCTGTTCCTGTGTGCTACTTTCCAAGAAATCTATTCTATGAGGTGTGCCTATGCACCCAATCTTTCATTAGAAAGAACTGCTATCTACTCGCGGTTGCCATCATAGAACACACTGTCATCAACTGCTGAAACTCAAAATGTTAGCCGAGAAAACATTCTCTCCCTATGCAAAAATGCCAGTCGCCACATGACAAAACTACACAATGAATTTGATGGCATGTTCAAAGTTTTAAAAACATCTGCTACTTTAAACTGAAAAAAATCATGAACTACCTGGCCTAATGAAATGGTACAGCACATGGCTGGAGATCTCTAGGTTAAAGCCATGGAGCCTGGCAAAGCACATGCAGCTTGCCCAGGCTCAGACAGAGGCTTCGTACCTGTGAGTTGTTGTTCGGGTCCTGATTCACAGCTTCCTGAGGGGGACCATCATTGGGGAAGTTCTGAACAGGCCTCTGTCTGAACGGAAGCCATCCGACGTGGTGCCTTTAAAAGAAGCACACAGAGTCCACCTTAGCCAACTTCACAGTGCGGTCTACTCGAGAACCGAAGCTCTCCTCCTCTCATCACAACAGCACATGCATAATCAGCTACGTGTGCAGAGCCATCTGTCACTGTCTAGAAACCTCTGCATGGGCCCGTGTCTCACTCATCAGTAACAAAACAAAACCTGGCACATAGGATGTGCTCAGTTGATGCCTGTTTAGCTGAACTAAGCCTTACACTTGACAACCTGAACACACTAATAGCTTTATTTGGAAAATCTAATTAAATTCAAGTCTTCAAATAAATATGACAAAATACTAACAATGACTGTAGATGTATGTTATGGTTAAGTATGCTCCTATTTTGTATTTTTAAAAACTAAAATAAAAATCCATTTTCATTATGCAGAAAAAATTGAGGTTTAAGCACAAAGACCTGTCACCCTAGGCCAGGCTTCCCCACTCCAGCACTAGTAACACTGAGGGAGCTGCCCTGTGCCCTGCTGGAAATCAAGCAGTCTCTCTCGCTCCACCTCCAGCAGGTGCTAGCAGGCCCACCCTCTCCAGCTGTGACAACCAAAAATGTCTCCTGACATTGCCAAACGTCCACTGGGAGGAGGTACAGAATTAACTCCAGCTGGGAAATACTGTCCTAGTCCACAGCTGAAGCCAAACATCAGGTCTGTGAAGGTTTTCTGGGCCTTCAAGGTTATGGTAACAGGGCCTAACCTTCATCCTGGAAGTCAGCTTAGCCCAATAGAGACAAATACGTTCTTATTCAAAACAAATGCAATATGGCTATGTTGTTGTGGCTATGAGCCTGAAGCTAATTTATCTAGAAGAAAAAGGAATGTGTATACCATGTGATTAGTATGTTCTGGGGATACAAAACCAGGCCATGAATTCCTTGCACTAAAAGTGCCAGAATAGCATACTATTTAAACAAACCTTCAGTAACTACAAACTACTCAAAACAGAAAATCTGTACTTTGAGTCATGGAATAGTGTAATTTGCAGAAAAGGAAAAAAAAAAGGAGAGAAACCATCGGCTTACAGGTACATAACGACAGTGGCCCCCATGACCATGAGGAATCTGCTGAGGGAGGAGTAGAAGTAGAGGATACTGAGAAAAACAGAAAATGTAGCTGCAGAATAGGTCCAGTCCAACCAGTCTCGATTAATCTCATCATCTTCTTCCACAAGAGGGCCACCTTGTGCATTCATCCGCAAATTTTGATTGGCTCCAGGATTAACAACCACTTGAGGAGCTGCATTCTGATTGGCTGGTTGGTTTTCAGCGGGAAACTGGTTATGAATTGGGGCTGGAGCAGGTGTAGAGACCACAGGGATCTCTTGGGCACTTGGTGATGGGACAAAAGCTCCTGACGCTGCAGTGGCAGCTAAACTAAAATAAAACAATAGAGGTAAACTCATGTTGAAACCAAAGAACTTTGAAGACAGGAACCTCATTTACACAGGAGTCTTTCACTATTAACAATTTTAAAAAGGTATATTTACACTTGATTTCTCTTTAATTTAGTGAAGAACTTCTTTACTAATAGTCATATCTAGAAGTCATATTCACATGGTAAGTTTCATCTGGAGTTAAATATCAAGGCCACTATAACATTATAGTATATTAAAATTTTCATAAAACTTTAAAGATACCACAAATTAAAAAGGAGGCAACATATTCTAAATAAAGGCATTAACTTATGTCCCAGACAGGTGCACCCAGGCACCAACACATAAAGCAAGCAGCAGCTACCATTTATCTCCACTCCACCCACAGAAGGAGGAAGGGCAGGCTCTGCAATGACTGATGAAAACACATTCACCCCTCCACCCTGAACTTCACGGCACGGGTGGGGTTTCCCTCAGTCCCCAGGGCCACGGTCACACCCAGCATAGCAAAAAGGACTTACTACTGCATGTAGTACTGCCGTGCATACATCTGCTGGAACCAGGAGAGCTGCAGCCACCCATAGGTGGTGTAGCCAGAGAAACCCAGGCCTTGGAATGCCTGCTGAACAGCTTCAGGCCTGTACATAGATTAAAACGAAACTCTTTTTGAGTGGGTTGAGTATAAATAACTGAAAAATTATAATCAGAATTCAAATCAGAACAGAGAGCAGAATGGACCTAACGGCAGTTACATGTTAGATAACTGTCAGAAGCACTTTGTGTAACACAAGTGTAGAAAGCACCGCATAACAAGCTCCTCCTACCATGGTCCAGATCCCACGGGAAACAGGAGCCCTTGTCCTGCACAGGTTCTCTTCAGATGTACAAACAAGCCGAACCTTTCTAGGTGATCATATCCCCACCCCATTTTGATGTCCTGAGTCTCACTGCAGGCCTAAATCCACTAATCATCCTTTAGAAAGCAGCTCCAAAGCCACTTTGCCCCGCAAGTCTTTCTCCTACCAATATTCACTTCTCCTGTCCCTAGATATGAATTTATACTGGGGCCAGTTAGGTGCGCATGCGGCATCTCCTGCATAATTACTGACCCGTCTGTTTCTTATACAGGTTGGGACCCCAACAACCTTGTGAGGGGGAAAACTCACCCCTATTCCAGAAGGGAGCCTACCTAGACTCATGAAAGACATGAGATTTGCATAAGTTCACTAAGCCTGGTATGGAACAGGGCTGCACTGAAGACCAGGCTTGTTTAATGCCAAGGTCATGGCTTTTCAGCCAAGTAACAGCCCTCACCTGCTTGCAGCAGGGGCGTGGGAGTCATCTTGGGCTTTATGCTTCTCTAGCAGTGGCTCCTCTGGCAGCACCGCACAAAAGTAAAGTCTTAACAGAATTGTAGGAAGACTATAGAGTATGTGATCATCCCTGCAGGTTACTTCACATCGTTAGGCCAAGTTACATACAGTAGCTAATTCAGTAAGTTTTGTTAAATGAAATCAACAAAACTTACATGTCCTGAAATTCAAGCGCTGAGATACAGCACTGAATTCTCTAGCTGTATAGCTGGAAGAAAGGAAGCAGTTTTAGGTTTTTCTAATAATGTATTCAATTATCCAGTGTATATGCTGACAGTCACAGCCAGGATTCTAAGACAGAATTCCAAGACAAGTCTTTGTATGATACTATTTGATCATTTAAAAAAATTATAGCGCGTGGAAATAAGATAAAGGGCTTTTAAATTTTTTGTTAGACCTGATGATGATGGCATTGTTATGCATGATAACTAAAAGGTCTCCACAATTACATGCTGATGTATAGAGGTATGAAAAGACAATATATCTGAGAATTACTTTTAAATATTTCCAAACAAACAGAGCAGCTGGGCATGGTGGCACATGCTGTAATCTCAGCACTTAAGAGGCTGAGGCAAGAGGATTGCTGCAAGTTCAAGGCCAGCCAGGGCTACATAGTGAGACCATTTCACAAAAAAAGTTGTGTGTGGTGGTGCATGCCTGCAATTCCAGCACTCAGAATGCTGAAGCAGCAGGATCACAGTGAATTTGAGGCCAGTCTGGACTACATAGTGAGTTCAAGGCCAGCCTGGGCTACATAGCAAAGATTCTCTCTCAAAACAAACAAACCAACCAAAAAAAGCAATATATGAAGTAAGTGTGGCAAAACTAATTATTAAGCCTAGATGACAGTGTACAGATTCATTACATTCTCTGCCTACTTTTGTGTATACTTGAAATTTCCTTTAAGGAGAAAAAGTACTCCTTCCTTAACACCTGCATTTATTAAAAGTCAAATGAAAACTACAAGGAAAAGGACAGGAGAACTCCAGAGTTATAGAATTTTAACTTGAACTTAGCATGTTATTTTTTTCTGTAAAGTACTTTCATAACAAGGTGTTCTAAGAGCTACAAAATCCAAACATCAGAGCATGTCATCACTTCCAGCTTTGTTCTAAAGCAGAGCTCTACCTGTGCTGAAGGAATGGCCTTTCCCCCGGGTACCTCCAACACAGTCCTGGACGAAACACTTCTTGGTCCCTTCATTTTTTATCTCCCTTTGTTGTGATGGGCAAAGTACACAGCTACTCAGCAAAACAGCTACACAGCGCTTACAACAGCTGTTTTTTTCTGTAGCAAGACTGATTTCCTGTCTTTCGTGGGAGCAGTCAAGTAGAGGCCCAATGGGATGTACCCACGTGGTCAACTAAAATGCTTATATTTTTAATACATGCAAACCAACAGCAAAAACAAAATAACAAAAAATAATACAGAATTTCAAAACAAGGTGATAGGAAATTAACAATGGTTGTTATATTACATACTGTTATCCTTAGAGTCGCCTTATTTTGCTGGCATGGTGGCGCATGCCTGTAATCCCAGCACTCAGGAGGCTGAGGAAGGAGGATCTCTGCAAGCTCGAGACCAGCCTGGGCTACAAAGTGAGCTCAAGGTCAGCCTGAACTGCATAGCAAGACCTTGTCTCAAAAAGACAAAAAAATAAAAAATAAAAAAAAAAGGTCGTGTATTAAGATAAACAGTGATCTTTAAAGTGACACTTTTTATAAAACAAAACTTTCTCCAATTATACCTATGTATACACACTTTATTCTTAAATCCATGCAAACGAGGTTCTTTATTAACACTCACCTTGAAACATTCTCCCATCCAGAGGGAGAAAGGTTCTGCAGAACTTCCCTTTGCCTTAAACCATCACTTGAGGAATCCCCGAGAGACTGTCCCTGATTAGGTCCACAGGGCTGCTCTGTGGATTCAGCAACCTAAGTTAAGTGTGACATGGATATCAGAACAAATGGCCTGATGCAACTGTCTGAAATCAGGCTACAACAATTCCGCTATGAACGGCATATGTTCCCATCCTCACCCTGGCAAAATTAAATCAATTCAGTGTTATTTAAAAAATATTCTAAAATTTGTTCAACACAACTTTCAATATATAGATATTATGGCTGGGGATGTGGATCAGTGGTATAGCACTGGATATGCATTAAAAAAATTGAGACTTTTTCTGAAGGTAACTATGCTTAGTTTCCCTAAAATCTTCCAAGGAAGCTAACATGGGTGGAAAAGCTTCCTGATAGTGCTCTACACATGTAATAATACTAAACTTACTCTCAAAATTAAATCTGACCAAGATCTATAGGTACAACCCAGTTAGCAGCCCAAGGAAAGGGAATTTTCTATGTTCACATATTTTGGGAAGGACAATTGTAATACAATTTAGAGTCATCACTGTATTAGAAGATTAATACCGAATTATTCCAATAAACGTGAATTGAAAATAAGTGCTTTTAACTATCAAACTCCTCTTTAAGATTACATACTAAGACTGGCCTTGGGACTGGGGATATAGCTTAGTGGCATAAGCACCTGTCTGGCACGCATAAGGTCCTGAGTTTGAGCCCCAGTTCCACAACAAAAAAAACTAAAGACTGGCCTTTTCCTATTCAAATAAATAATGATGATAAAAATTTCCAAAAGAAATATATGTTCACCTTTTTTACTCTATAAAAAGTAATGGCTCCTTAGAAGAAACTTGTTCTGTGCCAAATTCAGTAAGAACCCATTTGAACGCCCTGCTAGTTCAGTCTTCCAGGTGCACAGCCACTGTAGGTCAGATCATACCCCAGTAGCCTGTGTAGGGTAATCTCCACTTTCCCTCAAGCCCAATGGAGTGGTTTACTACCCCTATAGCAAGCTCTCCCTTGTGCGGATAACACAGCTGCTAATTCCTGATACACCCGGAGGAAAAAACAAAATATACTTAGTAAAAAGCTATAAACCTTTGTGAAGAATTTTCTCTACCTTCCTTTATTTCTCTCTTGAGTATCTGAAGGACACAAACTGTTACAACCATGCACGTGCATACCTTTATGCTGGCTTCTGGCATTTTGGAGGGAATCTTCACATTGCACACCAGATGCAAAACATGTCGTTTTTCCTGCTGAAAGCAACACAGATGCCTTAAGACCTCAGTAATTCAACCTGGCAAAGTGCTTGAAAATATTCCAAAATTAATGTGTAAGTGACATTAAGTACCTTTGGAAGCAAGTCCCTGAGACACTGGTGATCTGACAACAGCTTCCCAGAATAAATTAACCTCTGGTCTTCTGGACGCTGACAGTAAAAGAAAGAATAACACAAGTCAGCATTTAGCCTGACAAGTTTCCAAACACAGAAGAATTATTTCATGCAAATAATCTGGGTATGTCTGTTTTCCTTCAGCATCATAGGAAAACCAAAAGACCTCACTTATTACACAACTTTTATTTAGAAAGTGCTTAACTTTAAACTGATCATATAATTATAATTAAATACAGAATGGCAAATTATCTCCAGCCCACAAAAACTATGGCAACATACTTGATTTAACTCCCAGGGAGACTGCTTTCTGCCACAAAAATCTCAACTTGTTTGTGTTTGTTTTTTTTCTTTAAAAAGCCAAACTATATTTAGGGTTCCTATAGCAACTAACTATAAAACCTTGTTTGACCTCAGAGAAAATTTAGAAGACTTCCACGGTGGATCTTTACCCAGACCACCTCAACATTGCAACTCTACCCACAGAGGATTTCTGGGCAAGCAAACGTAGTTATAAACATAACATGTGAGTAACATTTCACCTAATCACCCTGCAAGAGTTAGGAACCCTATTTTAAAGGAAGGGGAGGGAATCAGAAATCGACTCACCCAAAGTCACCTGCTGGAAAAGTGGCTTTAAAGTCAGGGAGACTCCACACAATTTTACACAAGCCTCATTTTAGAAAATATTTTAACTCCTTTTAAAGTGTACTTTAAAATTGTGATTTCAAATCATGTATACCAATGTCAGTACACTGGCAATACACTCTTGCCAGAATAATCAATCAGGCAAAACTTGGAATAAAACTAGCTACTCCTGCCTGAGATTATGAAGCAGGCTGTTTAAAACAAACAAACAAACAAAAAAATTGCATTTACTGATTAACAGACATCAGCACTTTTTGAAACTGTACAAAATACGTTGTTAAATAAATATTGGACGCTGTGTTCACCACTACTCTCCTGACTGACTTGACAGGTAAATGTTATACACACGAATTTACAAAACACTGTTGTAAATGTGGAGTCAACCAGCCCCCCCAAAAGGTCTGAAAACTACAGATCCTGGTGGGTTTGAGCAGTTTCTCCCTTTTAGAAACCTGAACTGGCAGCCCTTATCAAGAAGGCTGATTTTAAAAAATTAAATATATTGGGCTGGGGATATAGCTCAGTGGAATAAGCGCTTGCCTAGCAAGCACAGGGTCCTGAGTTCGATCCCCAGTACCGCAAAAAAAAAAAAAAATAAAAATTAAATATATTAAGCAAACAACTAGTGTAAGGAAGAACTTCTCACACTGTATGTCTTCAGCATAACCATGTTTAAGCACAGGTTTGTGTACATGAGAGATCTTTTATTTACAATCTAGGTCTTCGGGTTCAACAAACAGCAGTGATACTTCTTAAGCAAAACTCCTCCCAACAAAGTTTTTTACAAATGATGCAACCAGAGATTACACCCGCTATGCATGTGTGTGGCCCTAACTGCCCTTCTCCCAGCAACAGGGCCACCTGAGTTCTTGCCTGCACCTGTGGCGAAACTGTCGCGTGCCAAGCTGAATTCCACAGGGCACTGGAATGGAAGTCCGATCCAATAAATAGGGAACGCTCCGTGTAACAACTGAGAAGGAACACTCACTCCTACATTCTGCAACAAAATCA
Source organism: Dinomys branickii (assembly GCA_004027595.1). Classification (NCBI taxonomy): domain Eukaryota; kingdom Metazoa; phylum Chordata; class Mammalia; order Rodentia; family Dinomyidae; genus Dinomys; species Dinomys branickii. The sequence goes on along the minus strand of PVLD010007108.1, from coordinate 61,796 downwards.
AACTGACACGTTCATTACTACAGGCTGGAGCGCTTCAGACAAGAATGCACAATTTCCCATTTTCGCGGTCCGGATGCGAAATTTCCCGTGTGATCGACAAGTGCACTCGCGGGCAGCAGAGAACACTGCTGACACTTACATAATATCAAAGTACAAAGTAAATACGGAAAGGTCCAGCGCGCCGCCTGCATCACGTGGTTGGGAGGGAGGGGGGCGGTGCTAAGGGTGTTGTTGACAGCTGTGTCCACCAAAACAAAGCAAGGAAGTCTCCCTAATCCAGGAACCAAAGTCTTAAAACCAGACTCAGGGCGACTCCTTCTGCCCGTTTCCTTCCTAAATCGCCCTTTGCTAGAAAGTACACAGGGATCCTCCTTGTGTCTAAGCAAGGACTCGAGTCCAGCACGACAGGGAGGGGCAGCCAGCCAGCAGGAGGTGGACCGGCAAGAGCGAGTCCACACCGTGCTTCTGGGCGTGGACCTCGGGCCTGGGCGCTCACCCGGATTCTCCCCAGCCTGGGGCAGACGCCCGGACTCTCCTCTCCCGGCTGCCAGGCTACATGCAGAAAACTCTTCGCACCATTTTTAAAAATCTCTATCCAGGGGATGTAAGCTCGTTAAAATATCGAGTCACCTGGCTGTTTGAGGGAAACTGAGGCTTGGAGGGCGAAATGACTCAGCCAAGGTCAAACTGCTGTTTCCCTGCTTTGGCTAGGGCTGGATGCCACACCTGGAGGGCGAAGGAAGGGTCTGGGGAAGTGGGGCCGGGGCCTGACAACCTTGAGGTGTAGGCATGTAGCGGAGGCGAAGTGACAGGGGCCGGCAGCCCGTCCGGAAGGAGTGACGGCGGCTTGGGACGAGACGACAGCCACTGGGGTAGGGCAGGAAGAGGAACCAGAGTCCTGAGAGGGTGACTGGGCGAGTACTGGCCATCGGGAGGCGGCCAGCGGAGGCCGGGCTATAGCAAAGTGGAGGTGTACGTGGCATCCCCAGGGGCCCCTCTCACCGGGCGCTCGGGGTAGACGCGGCTCAGATGGGCCTTGAGGCGGCCCACGCTCCAGCTGCGGTCGCCGGTCAGCTCCAAGTCGCGGTGACGCTGGTTGGGGCTCTTCACCAGGAGCGTGACTGGCTCGGACTCGGGCTCAGGCTCCATGTCCACGGCGCTGTGGGCTCGGATAAGTTCCGAGATGCCAGGTAGGGGGCGTCTCAACCGTTCAAAGATCTGCAGCGACAGTTCACGCTTTTAGAGCGCGCACCCAAGCCTCCCGCACCTTTTATACAAGACCCGCGCTCCAGCTCTGCAGACAGAACTCTTTGTGGCTGCCGCCCATTGGCTGAGGCAGAGGAAATTGACCAACGTGGCCCAATCAGCGCTGGGACCTAGGCGGCGGAGGGGCGGGCTGATTACGTGAGCGCGGGCTGATGCAACCTCCCGCCCGTGCGTCATGCCAAGTGGCGGCCGCAGCTCCGGAGCCTGGGTTCGGTGGCCATGCTTGGGTGCGCTGCGGCGTGCCGGGGACTCCGCGCTTAGGAGACCGGGCTCTCTGTCTCGGGTTGCTGAAGGCGCCTGAGTGCCGGGCGTCCTGGCCTACTCCGAGTTACCAGTCTTGCAAATTGTTTCCTCACAAAGCAGCACCCCGCCCTTTCTGACCCCGAGCACCAAAACCCGCTTCCCTCTCTGGATCCCTGGTGGCACCACAAACCATCCCCGGGGACGCTTCCCCGCCCCGGGCTTAGGCTGCTGTGCTGACGTGGGCGTCAGGCTGCACCGAGCGAGCGGACCCCGGGGCGCGTCTCGCATGCGCACTGGGAGGCACTAGGTGGCAAATTTGTGACTCCAAACTGGAACATTACGCCGTCAAGCGTGGGTCAGCATCATTACACATAGCCAGTCTCCAGCTACACTGGGGGACACTCGAAAGGGGGCACCACTTGTAGGACATCAGCATCTGCTTCCGTTTAATCAGGCCTGAATCAAGGAGGACAGGGATATCAGATTTTTCAAAACAAGCCCACAGAGGCCTCTCTGTAGGAAAACAAAACAAAAAAACTAACGTTGCTCTGGCCTCAGCTTTGTCCCAATCCCTTTTGGACTTTTTTTGAGTGTGGGGAACTTGCCCGAGGTAACAGGGCAACGGGTGGCATCTGCTCGTGTTGGGGAGTGTGTAAGTTTACTACAGTTGCAGAAGGAAGTAGCACGAACCAGATGGTTTAAGCAACAAAAATTTATCCTCATAGTTCTGAAGCTGAAGTCTGAGATCAAGGTGATGCTCAGGGTTGGTTTCTCCTGAAGGGAGGGGCTGAGACTGTTCCATGTCTCCCTCCTGGCTTGCGGTGACTGGCTGGCAATCCCCGGCTTTCTTTGCCTTCCTGGTGTTGGGCTCCAATCTCTGGCTTCCCCCTGGTCAAGGGGCGTTCTGCATCTTCATGCCTTCCTTCCTCTCTGCACATCTGTCTCTCTCCAAATTTCCCCTTTTTATAAGGGGACTATATTGTCACAGAGAAGTGACGCTCAACCTGTGAAGTGTCAGATGTGCCACGTTCGTGTCTCTAGATAACCGAAGAATGGCTACGAGGTCAACGGAGGCTAAGGGTAGGAAAAGTTTAGTGAGAGAAAGCTCCGAAGAGACAAGAGGGGTCCCAAAAGCCGGGTTTCTACCGAGGCTCTTTGTGTGTTTTTACACATGAAAATGACATCTCAGACCGCTCTAGGCCACGCTGAGGTCAACCTAAGGACTCACAAGAAGAGTCGCTTAGTTAATACTGATCCGATAGGGAAGCGGGCCAGTAGGAAGGTCTATGGTGGGCACCACTCTAAAATCAGCTTATCTACAACTTCTAATGTAGATCAAAGGCATTTTGGGTAGGGACAGGAGTCTGAGTCAGCGTGTCCTGGTCACCCACCTGTGCATCTCCCAGTTTATCTAGGCTCACTGACCAGAAGGTGCTGATTACCGTACATTCTCAAGCTGCTGTATCTCTAGAGAGGCCTGCAGGCCTGGCTGTGTTCCAGTTCATCTCCAGCCAGAATTCTGAAGTGTTTCATCTTCTATACTGACTCTTTTGAAGGCCCAGCCCCCCTCTGACTGCCTGTTAATTTGTATCTAACTCAGCTGTCCATAATAATATCAAATCAGGGCCTACTCTAACGACCTCATCTTGATCATCTACAAAGACTGTTTCCAAACACCTTCACGTGCACAGGTCCTGGGAGCTAGGACCTCCAACTTCTGTTTGGAAGATACAATGTGTCCTATAACTATTGGGATACACTGGCCACTCATCCCCAGTATAACACAGAGTGTATCTATCTTTACTTGAGAAGAGAGGTTGAGGGCTTAGGAGATAAATAGTTCCCATGTTCAGTGTCCTGTGGTTGCGTTTTGTCTGCGTCAGTCAAACTCCACACTTGGTTTAATACCCTGCTGTTTCCATCTTGAAATTTTTTATAAGTTGTTAACAGAAGCTCTGCATTTTCATTTTGCACTAGGCCCTGCAATTATCTAGCTTTTCATAAATGAGGATGGAAGAAAATGACTGATTAGTTAGAAACTAAATAGCCGGTCAAGACCACTAAGGCAAGCAGAGGCCTTTGAGGAGGCATCCAGGCGCAGAGAAGGGTTTCCTTGGCAATAGCATGCTGTCCCCAGCCTTCAGGGACCACTCATCTGTTTCCATTTGTAGACAGGAAAGGGTTGTGCCGCTGCTGCTGTTTTTCTTAGGGAAAAAGCCATCCAATGTCTTTAGTTCTTGTTACTTCGCAATGAGATAGCTCCTTTTAAAGGACTTTGGTGATTCTGCTCATAGCATGTTTAGAAAAACATTAAGTTTAAGTCAGCAAACATGCCAGGAATAGAAGGACAAACATACCATGACCCTGTTCTCAGTGACCATACAAATCTAATGGGGGTGATAATAAAAATATAAAAATAAAAGACAATCCAAAAGTCTTAAATGTTTCTGAGGGACTTGAGGAGATCCCCAGGGACAAAGAGGAGAGGTGAAGGAATCAGAAAACTTAATGAAAGAGAATTTTAGCTGATCTCTGAAAGATGAGTAGCATTTGAATAAACAGAATGACAACAGTTATTGGCAGTGCCAGTAACCTTAAATAGAGAACACGAATGGGCAGGGATTATCAGTGGTTAAACTCATGAACCAGCACCATGCTGCCTGTTTTGAAGCCCAGCTTTTGCCACTTATCAGCTGTGACCTTAAGCAAGTTACTTATCCTCTCTGTGTCCAATTTTTCTTATCTGTGAAGCAGAAATGATAGTAGTTTGTACCTATCCCAAAGCTCTTGGGATAGACCCAGACAATGAGAAAATGCTCTATACTTGTTAACTGTTAATATTAAGAGAATAGCACGAGTTCAGTCCAGTGGTTCCCAAACCAGACTACGTAACTACGTCACCTAAGGGACTGTTTGTTTAGAGTGAAGCACTATGATTTGAGTGTCCTCTCCCAAACTCATGTTGAACTTGAGTTGCCATTGTGAGGGTACTGAGGTGGGCCTTTTAGAGGCGATTAGCTACACGGAATGGCCGAATGCCATTATTTTAGAGTGCATTCCTCATCTCAGGAGTGGGTTCATCTCTTCTTGTGCTCTTGCTTTCCCTCCGCTTTTACCATGTGATGCCCTCTGTTAAGACACAACAACATCCAGACCATATCTTGGCACCTTGGTCTTGGACTTCCCAGCTGCCAGAACTGCGAGCCAATGAACTTCTATTTATTGTAAACTATTGTCTGTGGTGTTCTGTTACCACAGCGCAAAAATGGTTTAAGATATGAAGAGTCACACAATGGCAAGTATCGGTGAGGATGCAGAACAGCCAGAACACACATACCTGGCCGAGGGAAGTGCAAAATGGAACAAGCCCTGGGAATTTGGCCTGGCAGCTTCCTCATGAAGTTACATACACATGCCCTAGGACTCAGCTCTTACACTGGGAGAAACTGACCCAAAAATGCATCCCTGCAAAACTTGCATAGAATGTTCATGACAGCCTATGTCCAAATGTCCATCAACAGGAAGTTAGATAAATTACAGAATTCCACACCGTAAATTACTACTCAGTTGTAAAAAGGAACAGACCATCAATACATGCAATGATATGGATGAATCTCAAAACTATATAGAATAAAAGAACCAGACAAATGCATACTACCAGCCCTTTGTACCCACAGGCCTATAGAAATTCAACCAACTAAAAAAAATAAAAATAAAAGTAAGAAAAGAATCAACCAACTTCAGATCAAAACTTGTTGGGAGCCACTGGAGTTGGTTGTTGGTCATGTGTCTGAGGGTGGGACAGATCCAGAGTGCCTCAGGCTCTCCTGGCAGAGCTGTTTCTCTGTCTTCCATGTTCCGCTTAGGCTCCGGACTTGATTTTAACATATCTAAGCCAAATCCCTTATGGTTACACAAACCCTCCAAACTAGCATCCAGAAAATTAAATATAGGAGTCAAACATGCAACAAACACTTCTATGGACATGTACCCCTGGGAGTCTGGAGCCTCTACTTGCACTTCAATAGCCCTTTCTCTTTTGGCTCCTTAGAAGCTTGTATATGTTCTAGCCCTACAGAACATGTATTCCCACACTTTACACCTGATGTGCCAGCACCACGCACTCCCGTGCTGAATACCAGCTTTCACAAACGCGCTTACCCGCTTCTGTTGTGCGTTCTTGGGAATCATACCCACTGCCCGCTTACTGTCTCTCACCAGTTGTCCAGTATGGGCACCGGATATAGGGAACCTCATTGGTTTCTCCTCGTACCCTGGAGAGAAACGACGGTGGATATGAGAAAAATTAAGACAAGAGACAAGAGCTGGGCTCAGGTGGAGTCACCTCCCGCCTGAAGAGCGGGAGGACCGACTCCAACCGTAGGGGCGTTTATTTTACACGCTTGCGAGGTAGTATCAGCAGAAATAATGTTGCCTAGTAACAAAGACTAAGACTAAAACCGTAAGTGTCCAGGCAGGATACTTTTTTTAATACTGAGGTAGCTGAACTGCCTGAGGCACTCTGGATCTGTCCCACCCTCAGACACATGACCAACAACCAGCTCCAGCAGCTCCCAACAAAAACTCACAAAGTCAAACAGTTTCAGATCAAAAATATTATTTAAAAAAACTATGTCTGTACGAAACATGTGCAGACATTTTCCTTGCCATTATTCCCTAAACAAAACTATGACAACTATTTATATGGCATTACATTGCATTATAAGTAGTCTAGGGGTGATTTTAATATACAAGAGGATGTACATATGCTCTATGAGAACACCGCGCCATTATTTATGAAGGACTTAAACATGCGCAGACTTTGGTATGGAGCAAAATCCTAGAACAAGTTTTTGATGAATACCAAGGGACAGCTGTGTATATTACACCATTCCATTTATATGAAACCTTAAGCAAAACTGTCCTAGGGTAACAGAAAAAAGTGGTAGCCTCGGAATTGGAATAGAGTAGCAGAGATCAACGTGGGTGGGGCATGGTTGTGGTGGACTGAAGCTGGCTTGTCCCAGTTCACAAAATCTCATCCTGACCTGAGTGTAGTGGCTCATGCCTATAATCTCAGCACTCTGGGAGGCTAAGGTAGGAAGATCACAATTTCAAACCCAACTTGGGCAACTTAATGAAAATTGTCTCAAAATAAAAAGGGCTGGAGATACAGCTCAGCACAAAGCCTTTGGGTTCAATCTCTAGTACTTCAAGAAAAACAAAGTAAAACAAAACAAAACTCAACTGTAAAATCTCTCTGCCTAGCTGTTTTCAGCGACACTATACTGCGAGCTTAATATTGACCATGGTGGGAGTGTTTATGATGCTACAGATCAGGGCATTTCCTTCAGGAAGCCAGCATTACATTTTTTACTATATACCACTGGGCATGAAGTAAATGTCTAGGGCGATGAAATGTACTGTCTTGATAAGGGTGTGGGCTACACATTTGTGAAACTTGATCAAATTGTATGCTTCAGATTTGTGCATTTTGCCACATTTATATCATAATTCCATTTTAAAATATTTTTTAAAAGGAAGGCACATCTATAATCCTAGTACTTGGGAGGCTGAAGCAGGAGGATGTACAGTTTGAGGAAGAGCCTGTCTCCAAAAAAATGAAAAAAATTACAAAAGGATAAGAAGCCCGTGTACCATTTAGGTCTACTGATTAGGTACTGGTTCTAGGGCTAGGTTTGGAAACCACTGGTCAAGTGTGATGAGGACATGCCTTGTGTTAAGATAATAATGTTACTGTCAATGAGAAAAAAGACTAGAAAGAAGTTTTGGGACCAGATCAGGAAAGACTGAATAGTCATCCTTGGAAATGTAGGCCTTGGTTTGTAGGCAATGGGAAGCTCAAGGTAGAAGAAGAGACATGATCAAAATCAGCAGGGATCCATGTCACTGCAGAGACTCGGGCCCAGAAGGTCTGACTAAAGATATCCAAGTGATCAACACTGGGATGTACTAAAGGGGAAAGTGGAAGGGGGGCTGGGGGGAAAAGATGCCACAGAAATAAAGCAGGAGGGACAGGGGAAGGATGGTGAAGACTAGGCTTATGCACAGACATGGCGGCTAATGAGTACAGAATGCTTGCCATGTGCCAGACACAGCTGAAGACACAAAAGGACCTTGTACAATTTTCCCTATTTAATCTCCCACGGCCACCTTACAGAATGGAACGATATTATCCCTTCCATTCTATAGCTGGGGAAAACAAGATCTGAAGAACTGATTTTTTAAATTTGGTATCAGGGGTCCAACTCAGGACCTTGCGCTTGCCAGGCAGGCGCTGTGCCGCTGAGCTATATTCCAGCCCCCAAAGAATTTTAAGTAACTTGTACAGGGCTAGTAACTTTCTTTTTTCTTTTTGGTTTGGGGCATTGAATCCAGGGCCTTCCCACTGAGCTACATTCCCAGCCCTTTTTAAAATCTTTTATTTTGAGACAAAGTCTCACTAAGTTACTAAGTCATACTTGTGATCCTCCTGTTTCAGCCTCCCAGAGTCCTGGGACTATAAACTTGTGCCACCATGCTTGGCTGTTAGTAACATTTTTTTGCAAATTATTATTCAACTAGTACTGAGATACAACTTACATATGTCTTGAATGTACAATTTAGAGTGTGTTGGCAAGTGTATTCAGCTGTGCAACTCACACCCATATCAAAATATAGAACATTTCCATGAGCCCCCAAATCTTCCCAGGGCCCCTTTCCAGTCACCTCACTGACCTCTGCCACTCCTGGACCCAGGCACTGTTGGGCTTCTTGCCGTTCAAGCAGATTGTGTGTACGAAGCCATGCAGTGCACATCCTTCCGAGTCTCTCAGGACACTTGTTCCAGCAGATCCGAGAAAGAAAGAGTGAGTAGAAGGGAAACTCACATTGGAATTTCTGTAAATGTAGACGTGAAAGGGCTGTGGTACCTTTATAACTTGATTGTGGCAGCCCTGCTGTAATGCTGTTGTTACCAATGCTGTTGGCCCTGCCTTGAGAAAGAATGAGCGAGAAGGCGCAGGAGGAGAGAGACAGAGAGCGATGGAGACCCGAGAGAAGAGTGCTCCCATTTGGGTATGCAAAGTCAGAAACAAAACCAAATCTGAACATTAGTGGCACAAGCTTTATTCCATGGGCAAAGAACAGAGAAGTAGGAGTCATGTTCACAAATCACTCTCAACTCACAGTTGAAAAGTTACAGAGTAGCAAAAATGAAAGGGACAGGCTGACAAGAGGGAGCAATATGGGTCTCTTTTTTTAGAATGAAGAAAGATGCACCGGGTATGGTGGCGTACGCCCGTAATCCCAGCATTCCGGAGCCTTAGGCAGGGTGATCCTTGCAAGTTCGAGACTAGCCTGGGCTACAAAGTGAGCTCAAGGCCAGCCTAAACTATGGAGTGAGATCCTGTCTCAAACAAACAAGCAAAAAACAGATGAAGAAAGACTTCTCAGAACCCCAGTGTTATCTCTTTCTTCTTGTTATGGTCCAGTGTCTCCTTTCTTTTATGGCAGCCAGGAGGTATGTCATTTAGGGTAGGTATTAGATTATAACGAAATTAGAGGTCATCTGGTGACTACCCTGGCAGCTGACTTAGGTCCAGGTGCTTTTTGCTATCCTACCTGAACTGGAAAATTGGTCCTAAGACATCCTATTTTCAAAGACAAACAAGATGAAGGTGGGGTAAAAGTTAGCTACAGCACACAGGCAGCACGCTGGGTAAACACTATCTGTCCCATAACCTAATTCAGGTTTACATCTGAGAGGAGAGAGGGATGCAGCAAGCAGTGCCTGTCTTATTTTACAGCCAGATCAAGTGGATCTGACTTTGTAGAATCAGAGCTGGCAAAAGGTTATTGACGGGATGTATGTTTTATTTAAAACAATCTGGCATTTTAGGCCAGGTTGAACTTCGTCATTTTGTTTTTGGAACCCTGGTTTTTATTTGGTTTCTAGAGATCCACCAAATAATTTAAATGCCAACCAGAAACTTCACCATTTACGGTCATTTCTGAAGCCCCAGCTTGGCCACACACAGGAGCCACCCAGAAATGGACGTCCTGCTTGCTGCTCCCCAGACCTGTTCTGGCAACTCTCCTGCCCACGCTGAGCCACAGCAGCTTTCTTTCCTTCCCAGAAGGAGCCTTGGAGGTGGATTCTCCCTTACAGTGGTGGCCTGAGATAGGGAAGTGCTTTAGTTCACAAAGGAGAAATCTCGCTAGGAAACTCAAACTAGGAATACTTGTGACACACACCTCCCTATTATTTCATGGCTACTTTTCTCTTAAAAGTACTTGTTATATATATGTTTTTCCATATTTTAATCACCACATTGCATCAGTACACCATTCACTTTATATACATATATCGTTTTAAACTTTATTTGTCCAGGTTTGTGACACAGAATGGCTACTTTCACTGTGGACACTTGGTACAAGCATGTGGCACATCCTAGTTCTCCCTTGTACCCTTTCTCCCCTCCCCCGCTCCCTCCCCCCTCCATCTCTTGGTCCCCTCCCCCTAAACTTTATTTTTAATTTTCCAGCAATTCAAATGCATAATAAATTGTCATCTGAGACTACAAAGAACACAGAATGGAAGAAGATTGAGAAAAACGGGTTCCCAATAGTCACTAGTGATTCTACAGATTTTCCTCTTAGTGCTTTTTCTTGGAATTTTAAAATGTCCTGCTCTGGCTGTACGAGAATGGAGCTGCCTGGAAGGGAAGGCAACAAAACCAATGCCAGATTCAAAGTGAGAAAAAGGAAAAGCAGGAGAAATAATAAGCACACTTGGAAACTAAATATAAGGAACCGCCCCCTTCAGTCAGACTGTACACACTCAAATGGGTGCTAACGAAAGAAATTATATCCTCCCATTTCATCCTCAGAATTGTCCATTAAGGGACAAAATAGGTAACACCCCTTCAGCAGGGAGAGGAAACTCTCTTCACAGTGGTACAAAAGGAAATGGTGGGGCAGCAACTCCCTCGTCAGACATTCCAGCTGGAGGGTGTGAAGTCCTGGGGCAAAGCCTACGAGAAATAAAGTTGTGACTCTTGAACTTTCTTCCTGAAGGACAATACATGTGACAGCAGCTATCTATTGAAGAGCTAGAAGGATTGAAATGAAATGTTTAAGGAAAGGGGCTGGATATCTAGGCAGGAAGGTGATGTTAGCACTGAGTGAATCAAGTGCTTTCAACCTCTCTGCTCCACCAAGCAGGTTTAACACTCCTAAACTCTTCCATTTTAGGTCAAGTAAAAGGATGACTATTAAGGACCCCTGTTCTTTCCATGGAGCAACTAGATGGAGCTGCAAGAAATTAAACACATCTCTGGACTTAATTGGAAAGCACAGTCCCTTGAGCACCCTTAATCTCAGAAACACCCACTGTTTAAAGATGTTGCATTATTCAACAAACAGAGAAAAATATCCGAGGTGCCACCAACACAATCCTGTTAGCATAGGAAGAGACACGCAGACACACAAGTGCGTAACTGAGCTGCATCGGGCACTAGATGGTCACTGAATAGGAAAAGCACAAAGGAGGCTACAAAGAAGAAACCCAGACACAGAGCTTCCTCCAAACCTGCCTGTGTCAAAACTTGGAAATTTACAAGTATTGAAGACTCCCTACCCGTTCTTAGAGTTTTGGGTTAATAGAAAAGAAAGTTTCAAGGCTTTATCTCCCCTGAAATTGCTAAAGCAGGCTGTCTCAGTTACTCTTCTCATTGCTGAGACAGAATACCCTGTCTCAGCAATGAGAAAAGTTGAAGGAGAGGTTTACTTAGCTCACAGTTTGTAGAGGTTTCAGTCCACAGTAGGCCAACATCAAGGCAGGGTGGCATGGAGAGAAGAAACAGTTCATAGTGCACAGAAGGTAGCAAAGCAACAAGGGATGACCCAGCTCCTTCCATCCCTTACATTTCATCCAGGCGACTTACGGCAGGTAGCACTCACACCCTTAATGCTACCACCCCTGATCCTAGCAGTGCACCATGAGTCAATCCAAATATCGCACCCTCTGGATCCAACAACCTCTGAAAGAGCCCCACTTATGAGCACATGAGACTTTGGGGGAAATGTCTAGACACAAGCCATAACAAGGGCTTCATGAAGAGGCACACAAGGGTCACGAGATGATTTGCAAATAAGTTTAAGAACTTAAAAGATGAGAAAACTTTACTGGTATTAAAGGTCATTTTCCCCTGGCCTTCTGAACCCTGCATAGTCAGCCAAAAGTCTGATAAGATCCACTGTTCTCCTGCCTTGGTAATCACAAGTAACAGTGGAAGGGAATGATATAGATCAGCTTGAATACAACAGAGAAGCTATGGAAAAGACTGTCCATTAATTTTGGTTCTAGGGAGGAGGAGGGTTCCTAACTGGCCTCACAGATTGGTGCTCTCAAGATCATTTTTATTCTTCAAGTCTGTCTTTAACAGACCCTGTTCATGCTAGTCAAAGCTAGACCCAGTTAGATGGCAGTGGTGCCTGGTTTGGAGCAGAGCTGGATGCAGAAATCAAGTTTCCCCCACAAGTCATTGCTAGCAGAAACTGGAGCTGGTGCTGGTATTGTGACAGCAGCTGGAGAACCCAAATCTAAAAGGATATCTTGCAGCACTGCCTCTGTGATTAGATTTGGAACAGGGGGTGGGATAACATGGTTGCTCATGGCAACTGAGGAGGAAGATGGGTGAATAGTAACTTTGCCTCCTGGTGAGGTCTGTTATAGAATGTGTCTAGATGTCCCTCAAAACCTCATGCAGCCATAGGTGGGGCTTGTTCAGAGGTGGCTGGATCTAGAGTGTGCGACTGATTCATGGTGCAGAGCTAGGATTAAGGGTGGGTGACTACTAAATCAGTCCACTGACTGATTTGGCGCTGCCCTAATCCTGGTAGCCAGGATCTGATATAAGGGAAAGAAAGGCTTGTCTTGTCCCTTACTCATTGCTTTGCTACCTTCTGCCCAGCATGAACTATTTCTCCTCTATGCTGCCACCCTACCTGTGAGCCAGCTCATTATGGACTGAACCCTCTATAAACCGTGAGCTAAATAAACTTTTCCTCCTTTAACTTTGGGTGTTCAATATTTTGCCTCAGCAATGTGAGAAAAGTAACTAAGACAAGATGGTAGTAAGCTTAGGCCCCAGTTGCTGTAGTCTGGGGCTTAGGAACACTTCCTTTCTTGGTTGTAATATTTCCACTACACAACTTGATGGTCTGCCCTCCCTTGAAGCCTAGATCCAAACTGGGACAATTATCTATTTCCTAAGATTCTTTGGAAATCTCAGATTCCTGCTTTATTCACCTTCCTTGGTCAATTTTTTTCATTTCAATTCTGTGTGCTTCAGTCCTTTGATAGTCTTCCTTAAGGCACTGATAGCATTTTTAAAATAAAATTTAAAAGGTAAAGTATAATCAGACTGTCTTCAGCAGGAAATTTATCAGCAATAAAGCAATCAGCAACTTAGGAAAACCAGAATTACCTTTGTGAGGGGTGGTCCTCTTTTGGGGAGCTGTTATGGTGAGACATTCGTGGAAGAATAAAATACATATCTGAAGACAATAAGGCTTCTGCAGTTTCACTGGTCAGACGAACCCAGTGCCCCTAAGGTGGAGACAACTCAAATGTCCACCGGCTGATGAATGGATAGATAAAATGTGATGCATTTACACAGTGAAATATCATTTAGCCACAAGTAACACTGATGTTTTGATAGTTAACATCACTTTGGCCAGATTAAGCAGTTCCTGGGGTGGCAACTGCATTGTGAGGGCACCGGCCGCATCAGTGGGTGAACAGCTGGATGGCCTTGTAGGAAGTGGGGCCTCACAGGGAGAAGCAGGTCATGGGATCGTGACTTTGGGGACTGTATCTGGTCTCTGGCCCTTCCTCTCTGGTTCTTCCCCAGTGATGTGCTTCCTGGCCTCTCTGATGTGAGGAGCTTTGTCCCACCCCAGCCCTCTGCCACGATGTTTCTGCCTTGGAGCCAGCTGGCCACGGACTGACACCTCTGAGCCACGAGCCAACATTAACCTCCCCTCCTTTAAACTGCTGGTGTCAGGTGTTTTGACCCAGCATCAGGAAAGGTGACCACTACAGAAGTCCTGATACGTGCTGCGTCTAGACGACTTTTGGAAATGGTATATTGAGTGAAAGAAGCCAAACGAAAGGCCATATATCACATCGATTTGTGTGAAATATTCAAGAGTGTGCAAAGCCATAGAGATGGACAGCAGACCAGTGGTTGCCAGGCAGTGATTTGGGAGTAATTGCCTAATGGATCCAGAATTTCCTCCTGGGGTGATGAAAATGTTTGGAGCTCAATGTTGGCAGTGATCTCTCAAACATGAATGTAATAAATCCACTGAATTGTAGTTAAGACATGGGCTGCTCTGTCCTATTGAGTACTACTTTCCTATCTTTCCTCCAGTGGAAGGTGGAATGGAAACAAAATAACCACTATCACATAACAAAAAGTCCTCACTGATTGCCCCACAAGGGACTGAGACCATGGCAGGACAGGATCTGCTCTGCAGGGCCAGGTTTCAGGCTCTTCCTGGCAGCCTGGGTTGAGCTCCAGGGCAGATAAGAGTAAGATGGACCTTGCTGTCTGGACTAGAATGGGTCCCACTGAGCCCTGAGGCCCAGGTAACCTCAGAAGCTCGCTTTCTCTGATCTCCTGTTTATCCCTCTGCTAAATATCTCAGTTGCAGCTCAGCATTTTTATTTTAGAAAGAGAAAAGAGTTAATGTACTTTAAATTCCATATATTGTTCCCTGTATGCAGAGTCTTTATCCTAAGTGGAATTTTGATCTTGTGTTAGTTTCTCCCCACAGTCCCTCCATGCCTGGCAAAATCCCCACTTTGGGCTGGAGGGTGAATATCTCAGTAGGAGAGTCCATCCTTAGCATGTATAATATTCTGGTCCAAATCCCCAGCACCACAGAGAAGAAGGAAGGAAGGAAGAAAGAAAGAAAGAGAAACAAATAAACAAAGAAAGGGAAAAAAGAAAAAAGAAAGAAAAAAAGAAAAAATCCCCACCCCACCTATGACCTTCCTCAAACTGGTTTCAGGCTATACTGAGCATTTCCTTAAACAGTCACAAAACTATAAAAATAACTTAGAACAGCATTCTTGTTAAGTTGCTGACACTTTTTGATCTCCTCTATTAATTCATCTCTGTCCTCTCAGTCCTCCCTCCTCCCCTTTTTTTTTTTTTCTTTTGTTTTTTTAGGCAGGGTCTCACTACATAGTTCAGGCTAGTCTTGAACTCACTATGTAGACCAGGCTGGTCTCAAACTTATGGTGAACCTCCTGCCTCAGCCTCCTGGGTTCTGGGATTAACAAGGGTGTCCCACCACACACAGCTAGTCCTCCCTTTCCACTCTGGACTTTTTTTCTCCAGTCTTTCCAGCCTATGCAAACACCTCCACCCTTCCCTCCAGCTCTCTTCCCTTTGATCTAGGAAGGTTAGCCGACCCTGATGTAAGTCCCTCGGGTCTGTGGGAATCCACCCTGGGTCTTGGTCTTGGGGAACAGGCTCCAGCCCCTTTCTCTGTACCCTGCCCTGCTATTCCAAACTTCTGCACGTTAACCTACCATTTTGCCCCAGAAAAGGACCCTTGGGCAGCATACTCTTGGCACCGGCAGCAACTGGCTCCCACGTGTCTTTCGCATCCATCTTCACACTGCCCACGGCCAGCTCACACTGCTGTGCCCACCGACCTTCACTTGTCTGTGTCTGTTCCTACTGGTGTCATCCATTCGCTCATTCATACCCATCCACTCCCTGTACAGACATTTATCAAGCACCTGTCCCACACTGGGTACTAGGTACAGAGATGACTCCGCTGTGCTCACCATCAGAGCTGGCCTACAGTTGGTCAGCCCAGCCAGCAGTTAAAATGTTGAAATGCTTCTGAGCTCTGAGTACCCTCAAATGCCCAGCACTCTCCTGAGGCTTCTGGGTCTCCCTTCTCCCAAACAACTAAAAGGTTCATCCCAATCACCACCTTCACAGAGCTCATGGTTAAATGGCGGACACCTTCAAGTTTGATAGTGCCCAAAATGTCACCTCCTCCAGAATGTCAAACTTTGAAATGTACCCATTCCAAGCACAGGCTACCCTTTGTTCTTCTGCATTTCCTGCCTTCCTGGGCCTACTATACACTCATTCTTTTGTCTTGGGACTACCAGCCTTCACATCTCCTCATCCCCTGCAGCTTACTTCCGGCTCTGCTGTCCATCTTGGAACTCATGGGAAGCCATTTCCACACACTTTTGTCAGCCCCCTGGGACCCCTCAAGCCTTGTCCTCACATCCTTCTTGCTTTGCCAGCCTTATTGCTGGGGAGCAGATCACCCTTTGTCACAGCTGTTTTCTGACCTGATGCTCAGGAGCACTGCCAAGGTAGGTCACAGGGCAGGTGTCCCAAGAGTCTTACACCTTTTGGCTACCTAGATTTTGCCTATACTTTTCCTGATGCTTGAGAAAAATTCCCCCAACCTTGTTGATTTACCATTGCTTCCTCTTCCTTTATTCAGCATCCTACCTCTTCTATCTTCCCTTCCTTGCATCTTAAATCTTTTCCTTCTGACCTATAAGCACATTCTAGTCTCTGTTACTCAACTCTGCCAAGTGGCAAAGACATTTATTTCTCAATGAATATTCTCCCCCAAACTTTCCAGTACCTACCCTTGCAGTCAGGCGGGGCCATGAAATTTACTTGGCTCATAGGCTTTGAGAAGAAGTGCATCATTTCTGGGACGAAATATTTGAAGTCAGAGCATGTCTCTCCAGCTCTCCCTTTCCTTCTCCAGTAGTCTGGAAGCTCCTGTCTGAGGTGGTGCCCGCACAAAACAGGAGCAGTTTTCATGATGGGCCCCAGATGAGCTGCCTGACCATCACAGTGATAGTTGTAAAAAGTAAATAGATTTTTGTCCCATAAGCCCCTAACACTTAGAGCATAACCTAGCATCATCCTGACTAAAATATTCCCTGAAAAACAAAAACAAAACAAAAACCAACAATGAAAACACCCTCTCTTGAATGTAGAAACCCCCTCAAATTTCCACCCTGCTTTTTGCAATCTCATTGCTGGTGTACTCAAGGATTGGGTCTTCAAGCATAGCTTCGGTTTTCCTCCCCTCACCTTCATTCCGCAGTCCCTGGCCGCTCGCCCACCGCTGTACCAAGTTATGCCCTGCAAGGCTCTCAGGTGATGCCCAGGATGCCAAACTCAGCAGCACTTCCTGTGGCTTCAGCCACTTGGAGCTTCTGCAGGGGCTGCTGCGTTCTTCCTTCACCACTTCTCTGGGGCCTTATGGGTTATCTGGACCCCCTCCTCCTCGCCTCTCCAGTGTGCTTTGCATGCCACTCTGATGGCTGCTTCTCTCCACGCTCCCCAATGCATCCCTTCCCAGGGCGCAGCCTCAGTTTTCTCTCTTGTCTGTGCTTTCTTTGCCTCTAGTAAGTTCTGGCTTCTGTTCCCCCGGTCATGAGCCTGACTCTCAAATCTATTTATGGTAGTACCGCTGGATGACAGTGGGCCAGTCTTACTTCTCCCCTAGCTCCAGGACCTCAGTTCTGACCAGCTGGACAGACTCTTGTAAAGAAACAAACCCAGACCTAGGTATGCACTCTCTCTCCAGCATTAACCCTGTCACCCTGCCCCACTGCCGTAGCAGTTTCTTCATTCTTAGGACTGCTCAGGCTCAGCTTCTGGGGCCCTGTCCCCACTCACCCACCCATCTGGACAGTTGTGGAAGAGTCTATCTTTCAGCTCCCCTCCGTAGCTTCCCTCTTTCGGAGTCCCTCTGCCTCTCAGTGCTGAGCCTTGCTGACTCACCTTCAGAGTCGCCTTCTGCACAGCCCCCTCCCTGGACCTCCTGCCTTTTCTCTTCCTACCTTCTCCATCTTCTGGCCAACCAAGCTTCCAAAAGCTGTGACCTGTCCCTTCACCTTGGGCACTTAGCGCCCCTGGATCACCTGGGAGCTCCTCAGCCTTACAGCTGGGCCCTCTACATTCTCTACCTTCTGACTTTCCCAGTTTTACCTCCCCATGTACACACTCCTCATGCTGCCGGAGAATGGGCTCATTTATATTTCTCTGGCACACCTAGGGCTGTCCTCACTCCTTCACTCCAGCTATAGCTGCCACTAGAGTGCTGTCTCCCGATCCCAGCTCTCACTTCTGTCTTTCTACAGCATCCTGTCACTCTCTCAAATCTCTTTCAAATACCATTTTCACCACAGAGACTTTCCTACTCCCCTTGATTTTGTATGTCTGCTCCCTGCTTTATAACCTGAGAATGTTTTATTTACAACTCATATGAACTGAAATAAAAAGCATTTATCCTAGCTGGGCATTGTGGCACAGGCATGTAATCCCAGTACTCCGGAAGGCTGAGATGGGAGTATCCCAAGTCTGAGCCTGGCCTGGGCAATTCAGCAACTTAGTGAGACACCTCTGTGTAAAAATAAAAAATAAGAAAAGATCTGGAGATGTAGTTTAGTATGAAGGTGCTGCATTCAAACCCCAGTACCAAACAACAACAACAACAAAAAGCATGAGTTCTTTCTTGCCACTGTCTTTCCTCCATAAGACGTTCTGTTCTGTGGCCTCCTGGCAGGTGGTTCTCTTCGAGTATTTTTAGGAACAGAATTAGTTATGGCTGCCTTTCAGGAAGTGCGTACTGAGTTGTGTTTTCGGTCACAGGATTAAACTTCTCTGTAACGGGGGGGAATCACCAAAAGAGATGGTGTCTGGGCTTTCCTGGGCCCCATTTCTGTGACCATTTTTGAAGCTGACAGTGCTTTTTTCTGACAACCTGAGTCAGACACAGTTGCAATTGAAACCTGGCTGCTTTGCATAGGCTTGGGGGCCTTCCAGCCAGGTGGTTCTTCCGGAATTTTCCATCTGGGTTCATCGCTATGAAACTCACTTCCCCTTGGCCCTGCTAGACAGGCCAGGCAAGTGTCTGAAAGGGAAGTTGATCCAAACTGGGTCTCTCCACGTGCTAATGAAGCCCCACTTTCTGCCCCCAGGGAAGTGGAGCTCTGCAAACTACTGGGCAGAAAATGGGCCGCATGGTACTTACTTGGAAGCTGCCACAAGTCTGGGCAGGAACTGAAGGTTACTAAATCAGGAGACAGAAATACCAAGGAGACAACTGAGCTAACTAACTGGGCAGTGGATCCCAGGGGAGAGAAGTGAGAGTCCCTACTGCAGTGGCAATTGTGGCCGTTGGCTGAGACCTTTCCCTGCCTCTGAGGACCCACCTCTGTCAGGGCCAGGTTTCCATGCACAGCAAAAGACAGGACGCTTCTCACCCCTAAAACTTAACACCGTGAAGCCTGTGGTCATCCAGAGGCAGGGGGAGGTTCAGTGCAGGCTGAGTCTCTTCCCCTGCTGGTCTCAGAGATGCCTGGTGCAAAGCTCCCACAGCAGGGGGGCAGGAAGAGGTGGGAGGCACAGGAGGATGTGTGCCCTTACCCCACCTCCCCGTCTCCTGCTACATCCACAGTTTTGGTCAGCTGTGCATGGGCCAAATCACAGTCACTGGTGATCCACCTGGCTGGTGATGCCCGCTCTGGTCCAGTTGTCCTATTCCACAGACTAAGGCCTGGAGAGGTTAAGGGGTGTGTCTGAGGTCATACAGCCAATTTTGGAGAAAGGCAGAAACCCAAACCCAAGTTTCCTGGTGGCCACATTGTGGCTTTTTCTGCCTAACCTCTCTACCTATGGGTTTGTGACAAAACCCAAACTGAGGGGATGCTTCCGTGAAGCCTGAGGGAATTGAGCTCCTGCAAGTCTGCAAATGCATGTAAGAGAAGCACAGGGAAAATAAGTGGCTACTATAAACACTCGTGTAGAAATCTGACAATCTGACCTCCAGAATCAGGGAGAAAGTTCAAACCGGGGTTGCAAACACAACAGTTAATTTTCCAAAGCACACAGCAAAGTTGAAGAACAGTGTGTTCCAAAACAAATAAATTGTGTTGACTGAGTGGCTTTTATTCATCGTTTTGGACTTCACTATTAACTACTATCACTTTAAAATGCACTGTTGTTCTTAATACCCCAAACAAAACATTCTCTATTCTTGGAACAGGGACTCTGTAGGGCAATGATGGTGAACCTTTTAGAGGTTTCAGTGATAACAGATAGCCCACTGCAGCACAAGTGCCATAGGTTCGCCACCACTGCCCAAAATGCGAAGAGACAGAACCCACTTGCCAGGAAATCAGCTCCATGTGGCTCTTGAAAGGCAAGCACCCTCTAGCAAGGCTTTGCAGCATCTAGAGGTGGGGGTCGGGCCCAGGGTCCCACTGCACAGCTCGGCAGCACCATTCTCCTGGGCCCTGGGCCCTGCATAGCAGAGCAGCTGTGCCTGATAAGCTCAGCCCATCCTCTGCAACTCTCAGCAAGCCTAGATGCATTGTGAGAACTGTAGGCTCAGGGTCCTTGGGCTTTGAAGTGGGAGGACCTGAGAAATGCTAAAGCCCTTCAGGTCCTAACCTCAAGAAGGTGACAGCTTTCGTGACTAAGTGGCCTTGGAGGAAGCCAACCCCCCCCTGCAAAAAAATGCCCCATTCTTTAAGTCACCCCACTGGCATTCAAAGGCATGGCCAGCCACATTGCTGAACAACTCAGAGTCATGCCTCCTCATCAAGTCTGGAAAATCAAACGCTCCTTTATTCAGCCTCATCTGCCCAGTATACCTTCCACTCTTGCACCCTAGCTTTGTGGGTGCCAGCTTGTGGGTAACACGAACACCTTCCCTGAGCCAGGCCCGAGTCCTTCTCCACCTCCATCTTGCCCGGCTTCTCCCCAGCCTCATGTGCTCATGCACACCCACCAAGTCCTGCCTGCTGCCTTCCACCTCTTGCTGGTGGCTCCTTTCACCTGGCCCCAGGATGGGCTTGGAGCAGTCCCTTCCCTTCTGATCCTCTGTCAGCCTTGCCATTATCGTGCCCCTCTTTGCCTCTCCTTTCTCCATAACTTGGTCCCCCATCCATAACCCTGTGGAGGTTGCAGCTGGTCTGAGAAATACGAACAAACTTTTCTCACATATCAGGCAGGAGCTTGTGCCACTGAGCTATATCCCAGTCCAAACTTTTCTTACATATCATTAAGGGGTAACCCAACCCCTGACCCCTGCAGGGTAAACCATGCATACACGGTACAGTACAGTACACCTGTCCACTAGGTTCTTGAAATCTTGCCCCTTCCCCATTTTGTCACCCCCTGCCCCAGTTCCCCTGCGCATGTCTTGTTGGGTCCCTTTTCCTGTGGGCTGAGCCGGGAAATGGTAGTGACATCTTGCTGTGGCCTCCCCCAGTCAGCCCAGCTTCTGACAAACGCAGGGCACAAGGAATGTCTATGCTGTTTTTCATTATCCATTCGTGGATCCAAAATAATTTTAATGGATTGCAACCAACATTAATAAAAAAAAAAAAGGAAGCAGAACAGAAAATACTGGAGAGTATCACCCAGAGTAAGAAGTATTGCTTGATGATACTTTTGGTTCAGTCACTTCTGTGTGTGTGTGTATGTGTGGTGTGTGTGTGTGTGTGTGTGTGTGTGTGTGTGTGTGTGTGTTCCAAGTCTCAGTGTAAAATGATATTTCTCACTGTGGGTTGCAGCCAAAGAAGTATGAAAGTCCCTGAACTCATGCAGACGCAGAAGAACCAGTGTTGAATGTGACAGGAGTGAGAGGCGGCTGAAGAGATGTACATATCGTGCTGGCTCAAGGACCTGTTTCTTGGTGCTCTTGCAGGTCCCAGCTTGACTGGATGAACGAGGCAGGGCTTGGGGGGCATCGTGACCAGGGAAGGTCTGTAGAAATTGCCAGATGACACCCAGCACAATTTGCCCACAAATTAAAGACTGAAAAATCTTAATTAGTACTCATCAAGATCAAAAGAAAATATTTAAACAGATAGGATCTTCCGGAGAACTTTCCACGCAACTCCATCTGCTCCTTCTCCTTCTCATAAAAATAAGGCCCAGAGGCCATGTCCTGTGGAAGTGGGATCCAGCCAAAGTCTGGAAATCTACTATTTCTTGCAATTGGATCATCAGCTACTATAACTTCATGCACAACAGAATGTGAAGCTTGTCCTTAAGACTGGAGCCAGTCCAGTTCCAACTTGTGCCACACACCCTCGGCTCCGGGCAGAGATGGCCACACCTGGACTTACTGGCAGTAGAAGGTGAGCACGTTTTCCTGGTTTCCTCGGATCAGGATGACTGGTGGTCTGAGGTCCTGGGACAGGGTCTCCAGCCAGGCCATGTATAGGGAACTGGGGCACTTGCCCTTCCTCCCTATGGGCAAGGTGCTGCAAGGCAGGAAGGGGCAGAGAGAAATTACCTGGAGCCTCCCTATTTGGCGCAGCCTATGCTTTGTTTCTGAACAGCAAGGCCATTTATTGTCTCCTTCAGAGTTCCTTCCTTCTCATCCACCCCAAGACCTCGTGGTTCTCATATGGAGCATTACCAAGAATGTACCTTCAGCCATGAAGCATTTCTAAACAAAGCCATGCCCTGCCTGTCCTCATGATGTAGACCCTACCAACACCCATAACCGTACCTCCTCCGGCCCTGTCTTGCTGGCAGAGCTACAGCCACAGTGGCTTTCTTTCCCTTCCTAGAATAAACACCAAGTGTGCTCCCGCCTCACCTGGAAGGCAGCGGCCCCAGCTCTCCGTCTAGCTGGTTCCCGTAAGTCACTCGTCTCTGCTTAAGTGCATCTCCTTTGATTGCTTTTTCCAAAGGAGCCCATTCATGTCCCTTCATCCTAGCACCCTGCCCTACTGTCCCTGTAGCCCTGTGGATCCTGAGAAACATCCTTGGAAGTATTTATTCACCCCCACACACACACAGAGGAATGCACGTTCGCACACGAGCACATGCTGTGACACACTCAGACTCAGGGTATATTTGTGAAGTGGGAGATCCCTCCCCCTCGGCTACGCACGGCCCACCGGGCTTGCTTCTCAAGCCACAGACCTGCCTGTGGCCACAACAGTGTAACTCAGGAGACCATCCTTGTCCTGCCTCTACCCAGTGTCAGCCTGGGGAGCAGACTTCACTGTGGCCTCTCAAGGCCTCTAGTCCTAATCACCGCACAGCCCTGTGCAAATAACAAGACGCTGTACAAGTGCTGCCCAGTCAGATTTCCCCTGCTATTTCAGAAAGTGACTTTTCTATCATCGTGAAAGTTCCAAAACTACATCAGGATGGCCGCAGCTGCCTGGCTGTTGGTGCTAGACAAGGCAGTGTCTCACAGCCCTGATTGGCACCATGTGAAGTCCAGGCAGCAGCGGCTTTGATACCCATGCTGTTCAATTTGCCTTCTCTAAAGTACATCCACAGCCATCATTTCACCCTGCCCTCCACACAGCACCAGGGACGGCCAGACCTGCAGCAGCGAAGGACACCAGGCAGGTGGAGGATGTGGTGACAGTGGGGTTCAGAGTTCCAGCCCTGGCCCTGGAGAAGCTGCCTCTGTTGTGGCTTTGACAAAGTGCCAGAGTACCACTGAGCCTTAGTTTCTCTCCCCTAAAACGAGAACCCAGATACTACCATCTGAGACATGTGAGGGCTCTAAGAAGTGCACACAGCACACAGCGGCGTGCTTGGCGCTGGGAAGGACTTCCAGACATCAGCAGCACTGCAGTTGCTTATTAGCCACCAGCAGATGATCGCATGGGTGAGACAGGGAGGCTGCAACCGAGGTCTTCAGAGCTTCCCTCCAGCTGCCTCTGCTCACCGCAATCCCATTGGCTGGAGAGGGCAGTTGGGACCCTAAACAGCTGTCTCGTACTTAAAATGCCATCACAGAGCTTCACTTGGGACAACCATCAGCCTCCTTTGAAAAGCAAAGTCCCAAGGATTAGGAGAGGTGGGTAGGAACAGGGCCTTCTCATACACTATTGTTATTTCCATTGGGTTTAGTGACTTTAGGGGAGGGGAAGAGATAGGAGAATGATCAGCCCAAACTCTCCAGATGTAATAGATATGTCAGAGGCTGAAAATGCTGCGGTCTGGGAAGTACTATAATACTTTCAAGGACTGAATTCATAAACTTCAAAGGACACCAGGGAACAGGTGCCTGCCTGATCTGGACGGGGGCAGGGCACGCTCTCACACCTGCGGTTGCTTACAAGCTTCCTCATGTAGTTCCCTCCCCCACAGGAACCTGTCCACTTGTCCAAGGGACAGCTGCCTTTAACCCGCCCCAGTTCCAATCAGTGACATGTGGCATTCCTGAGCACAGGATGTGCCTGCCTTGGATGACTAATCCTTAGACACAAAGCCACCCCAGAACAAAGGGACTTGTTCAGAATTGCTCCTGGAAGTGAAGAAAGGCAGCCAAGGTTCTAACCTCGATTCGGGGTGAGAAGTGTGCAGCAGAATCCAGTCCAACCTGGGCCCTGAGGCCGGCCCCACTTCCCATCTTTGAGGTCCTGGGCCAGCAGCTGGACCCGAGGTGGTTTCCTCATCCCTAACAGGGGGCTGAAAAGGGTGGTTCAAATAAGGTTTTGAAAATCAACAAAGCCAAATTAATAAATGCAAAATTGATGACGACCATTTTGGTCATTACTACTGGGCTTTGAGGAAGAGTCACTATAGACAAAAGAGGTATGTGACCCCAACAGGACAGGTGGTTAGGCTGGTTAAAAGGCCACTGGCCTGACTGCCAGGCTGGTTTACCAGCTGTTGTGGTATAGATGGGCTCAAAGGTTGTTGAGGGGAAAGATATTAATCATTAATCAGATAAACCACTGACCAGGAGACAGTAGTAAACAGTCTCAAACCAGCTCTTTAAAAAAATGGTCCCACTGTGCTCTGCAAAATAGTAGACAGTGACTTTGTCAATGCACCAAGGCTCGTAGATGCTTTTTGTTCCCGGGATTTCAGGGAACGCAGGGTTCTGTGCTCCACTGGGCTTCTGACTGGGAAGGGACCAAGGAATGTGCGTTTTCCACAGGGTGGTTCTGATGAAGCTGACCCCGACCACACCTTTAGAGACACGAAGTGTGTCTTCAGGCGGAGATTAGCAACGCACACAATGCAGCTGCTCGGACCTCTGCATGGAGTTGGCCCTAGAGCGACAGCTGTGACTGCCAGTGTGGGGTGGGGTGGGGTGTGTGCAGGCATCTTCTCTGTGGGGTGACTGGATGCATGGTTACCTACGAAGTCCTGGGGTGGAGGGGAGAGGAGCCAGCAGGGGTCACTTCTCAGGACCGAATTCTTCACCTCATGGCCTGTGAGAGGGATTCATTTTAATCCAAATCAACTTGGAACCACAGCATGTTAGCACGAAAGAGAACCTTGGGAATACTTCAGTGTAACTTTTTGATTGTGAGGGAAACCGAGGCCAGAAAGACACGAGGTTACTATCCAAGGACACACAGTGAGCTAATAGCAGAAACAAAACCAAAACCTCCTTCTCTGAATAGACGTGGAGTTCATGGAGCTGTGGCTGGTTCATGGAGCTAGCGTGTACACCGAGGCTCCCCACATAAGAACCCTGGAGCCACCAGACAGGATGAAGGCACTGTCTTGCATTCTGACCTCATCTGCATCTGGGAGCAACATTCTCTGTTGGGTGTTGGCCAGAGGCTGGGAGCTAACCCCAGCCCCTTTCTTATCAGAGTCTCAAATCAAGCAAACAGGGAGCACTTTCACTGCAGAGAAGAGTGATCTCCCTGAACACCCTGGGAACCACTGTTGCAGCACAGTCAGTCTCACAGCCTGCAAACTATGCAGCCCCACAGGGCCTGTGCTCAGAAGGGGTCACCCTTGGCTTAACGCACTGTTGTCACCATTTTGACATTTTTTTTGATACCTTACATGACACAAGAAAGCAAAGGAAGTTCAGCTCAGCTGACTGCACTGTAAAGTGATGTCACTGTGTGTGATGCATAAAGTGAGCTCTCACTAAGGACAAGCACACACAGATGCTGGAGACATCTGGGGTCAGGGGACATAGGGTCCCAGGAAAAGACAGGCAATTGCCTATGGCCAGCTTTCTGTGCTCCTCCACTCCTCCGCTAAAGGAATGCACTATGCAGGGCACCAGGAATCATAAGTGTTCTGTATAACCTACTGTGTGTGCAAGTGGCTGAGAGGGACCAAAGTCAACCAGAGCCATTTGCTGTGTTCTGACTATGGTATGTCCCCCAAACTCACAGCCAAAATCCGTACCCACGGTGTCATGGCACTAGGTATTAGATTCTAGGAGCTGGGGCCTTTGGGAAGTGCTTAGGTTGTGAGGGGGGAGCGCACATGGATAGGGTTTGCACTCTTACCAAAGAGGCTCGGGAGAGCTCCCTGGCTCCTTCCACCATGTGAGGACACAGCAGGAAGGCACCATCTATGACCCAGAAAGCCAACCCTCAACAGACACTCAATGTGTTGGTGCTTGATACTGGGTTTCCTAGTCTCAAGAACTATGAGAAATATATTTCTGTCATTTATAACCCCCGGGCCCCACCCAATGTATGGTATTTTGTTATAGGAGCCCGAATGGACCAAGACGTAATTCCTAAACCCTGACTGCATATACATAGGAGTATCCTACTCCCTCTCCCCCTTTCTTTCTTCTCTCCTTCCCCATTGAGTCCCACTATGTTGCCCACACCAGCCTTGAATTCCTGGGCTTAAGTAATCCTCCTGCCTCAGCCTCTTGAACATCTGGGACCTCAGACAAGTGCCACCTGACACATCCAAGCATGTTTCTAATAGCCTGATTCACTCTGCTGCTGACCAAACTCTGCTGTTTGGCGGGGGAAGATGCTACCGTTACCTGGTCAGTGTGGAGTAACTGCCTCTAGTAGTGTTTGAACACTCAATGGTCTTGAAGATTAGACTGACAGAACAGAAGCCTCCCCAGTTAAGTCTCAGGCTGGCTGCCTAGCTCCTGCCTGTTGCCAGTGTCTACTGGGATGAATGCCTTCTGGTTTCATCTGTCACTTTCCTATGTGTCTGCTGAAAGCCATTGGGTATCTTTGAATTGAACCATTCTGATCTTCTCAAAGGGGAACTTTGCTGCCTAAAAGAACAATGCCAACTGGCAATCCCTTTAAAGAAGGTCTTGCCAATACCATGGGGCAGGATTTATGCAACATGCACAGGAACTGTGCAATTTAAGTGGTAGGAGAAGGTTCCAACTGTCTCCTCAATGGGCTCCCTGCTCAAAGACCTCTTTGTATGAAACCAGTGTCCTTAGATCTTGGCTTCTGCAAAGCACATCTGATGGTGATATGGCCAGGCATGCATCATGTCCCAGGACTCCACATGTGCATACATCCCAAGTGCAGTGTGTGTGTTAAACTCAGCGCCTTCTCTTCAGAGAACCACAAACTTTAGGCAGCCCTTATTGCTGACAGCATCACATGTGGTTTCTCTCCACAGCAGAGTGCACTTTGCAGATTTGTGGGACCATTCAGACACGTGCGCATGGGAAAGCATGACCTTGAGCTTGCACACCCGCATCACCCGTGGTGACAGTGGTCCATTGGTGCTTTGCTATCCCACTTCTGCCCCTCACCCTTTCCACCACCACACATCCAAGTGAGAATGGGAAGGAGGAGGCCTTGTTTTAAAGGAGGATGACATCTCAACATTCTTACTGATTGCCTCTCACAGGGCCACACATTTTCATGGTGTACAGGCCCTGCAAATTATTATTATTTTTTTCTTTTTTTCTTTTTTTTTTTTTTTCTGCAAATTATACTGTTGGCCTGGGATACAAGGTCTAATAAACAGGTTCAGCAGGCTCCCTGGCAGAATACCCAGGTCCTAGGCCACGAGGAAATGTAGGAAAGGCACTTACTTGTGTCAGCAAAGACTCCTTGCCCTCTGAGCTGTAGATTCAGAGGCTTGGCTGACCTTCCTACTGTCTCAGGGAGCACAGAGCCACCCTGAGACCCGCTCTGTGCTGCTGTCACCTTTCACTTGCTCAGCCCTATTCACACCTACCAGCAGCAGTTTGGACTGGGCATGGGCCCCACAGAACAGGGGACTGAGTCAAGCCTCATGTCCTGCTGTCCAAACTTGACACCAGTATCAGTTGGGGCAGCTGATATTCAAAGGCTGAGCAATTCCTAAACAACCAGGAGTGCATTTCCTTCTGGGATAAGCTGGGTCTCATCTCTGCCAAGCCAAGTTTGGCAAGTAAGGTTAGCAAAGAAGGAAAAACCAGTAGGGAGAGGAAGTCCGCCATACCTGAGACATGTGACAGCCTAGACTTATGTGAGCTGGTGCTCAGGCAAGGTATGGGCAGACACAGGCCTGGACACATGCTGAGAACCCAGCCAGGCTGTGTTTGCAGGGGCTGTGCACCCCTCACTGCAGCCAGTCCTGCTTCTTCTGTCCCTTTCTTGACCTGCCATGCTTGCCCTCCCCCAAATTAGGTGCTACTTACGCAACAACCAGGGCAGCATCCTGGGAATAATCCAGCAGAATCTCGTTCAGTCTCACCTGCCGAAGGGACTGGGCAAGGGGAAGTCCAGAGATCACTTCTTACATCCTTGTTAGTAGTAAACACCCTGCCACACCCAGCTGGAGCCAGGAATGATTCCTTCTAAGGAGTTATACACTCCCTTACCCCAAGGAGGAAAGGGACCCTCAAGGCATGGTAATCAAGCACCAAGTTTATCTCCTTTAGGAAGCCTTCCTTGGTCTTTCTAAGTGGGAAGCCCTTTACTGTGTTCAAATCTCAGCCCTGCTAGTTCATAGTGGAGACAGCCTGACTGAGCAAGTCACGTTGTCACCTGAGCCCCACTGTCTGCCTCTGCAAATAGGTATGACAAAGCCCTCCCCAGGGGTGCGTGGGGAGGGTCAAAGGAGATGCTCTGAAGCAAAGCCCTAGTCAGGCGCCTGGTTACATACCAGCTCTACCCACTCTGAGACAGACTGTGAGAGAACTTCCTTTGCATGCTAGCCTTACTCAGTATTTCCCAAAGAGCCAGCTGCTGTGTGAGCCCTTGGAGATAGGGTCTCCCAGCTGACACATCAGGGCATTCTCTAAAGCTTGTGAGAGCCTGGCTTAGAGGGAGATACTTAAGCCCAGGGCCTGTCTCCCAGCTGTTCAGGAATGATTGGCACCCAGGATCTGAGAACAGAGGTCACCCACTGCAATAAAACCTGAGGGGAAGTGAGTTACCCTCACCCTCTCCGGACACTTTGGGTAGACAGCTGTTTGCCGTGGACGCTGTATGTGGCAGGATGTTCAGCAGCGTCCCTGGTGCCTACTCACTGGATGACAGGAGCCACTCATGTTCCCTAGTTGTGTCACCCAAAAATATCTTCAAAGGTTGACAAATGTCCCCTGGGGAGCAAAAGTGCCTCCAGTGGAACTGCACCTAGGACTCGGAACAGAACCGAAAACTATGCCCTGCCCCTGGTCTTCCTGGCTATGCACTCCACCTTGAGACAGCCACAGTGGCCACTGTAGGGGCTTGTGCTACCCACGTGCCAGGTTCTTATCAGAGTTCTCACCTGTCTAAGAAGGAAGCAGTCAGGGCACTGGGTTGCAACCAGGCAGGAGGCTGTGTAGGCTGCTCTCATGCAGCGTTGTTGACCAGGTCAAGCTACACTTCCACTGTTATACTGTGTCACAGATCCCTCCCTCCAGGCAGAGAGAAATTGGGAAGGAGAGCGAGAACTCCATGTTCACCATCGGGCCATCACCACTTAAAAGGACTGGATGATCAGGCCCCTGCACCAAGGATGGCATCGAGTGCCACTAGTGGTTACCTGTCAGCCCAGCAATTGTGGCTTGCAGGGAAGGGGAAGCAGGATTTAAAAGGAGATAGGCTCAGGAAACTCAGGACACAAGGGACCCATGGCTGCCACCCAGGAGGTGCCTTGACCCCCAACCCTATCCCTGCAAGGCCTGTACCTTGACTCTGTTCTTGTTGACCTCTTCATCTGAGATCTTCCAGGGACAGTCCCGCCTCATCTCTGTGACTGTGGCCTCATCCTTGAAGCCATCATTTAGGCGGAAGGGTGCAATCATGTCCTCAAACCGCTTAGTGCTAGGGACAAGAGCAGAGGTGAGGCCAGCTGAGATGGCCCCATCTCCAGGAGAACCAGGTCTCTGGAAGGAGCAGGAGGCGTGCCACAGGGACAGACTTCACAGTACACTGACAAGGCAATTTACACCTAAGTGGCTTCTGCCTGGAATTCAGGACTAACACATCTGGCACACAGCCCAGCTCTACAGCCATCCACAGTGACTGACCTGGACTCTGTCCGTACCCGCTCTGTTCAGTAAGTCTCACCGAGCACCATCTGTGCCAGTGCTGTGCCACACAGCAGGCACACAAGCAAGCTGTGTTCCCACCATCACAGAGCTCATGCTCAGCTGGGTGATAAGCAAATATGTAAATAAAGTAGAAATTGTATGTAGGTATAAAATTGGTCAGAAAGTAACAAGGGTGGGAAGGGCTCTCCAGGACCATAGGAGTCTTTCTGATGCCAGCACTGCATAACGCAAGGGATGCTGGAACAAACAGAACTAAGTGTGCAAGACCCTGCGGCACAGCGTGTCTGCCTTCTGCAAGGAGGGGCAAAGGAGCCAGTGCAGCCACAGGCAGAGAGGCCCACAGGGCGTGCAGGCGGCCTCTGGCCTGGAACCCCACACAGAGAACTCACTGCTCAGCACTTGGCTTCTGATTGATGTCAGGAAGGATGTGAACTTCGTGGAATCCCAGTCGGAACTTACTCAGCAGAGAAATTATTCTGCAAGACAAGTATTTTTTTTTAAATGTTCATCCCCATAGTTTTTATTAAGTACCTGCTGAGTGTCTGGCAGTGGACAGTACAGAGTTGGCCTTCTAACAGAGGGGAAGGGCAGATGATAAAGAATACCAGTCAAGTAGGTCAGATGATCACAAGTCACAGGGAAAAATATTTGACCAGAATTTCCCAAATGTCTGGAGGTCGTCTCTGCAGTAGTGCATCTCAAGTTCTAACGCATCAACACAGCTGCCAGAGAGCTCATTACAGTGCAGATTCTGAGTCAAGTGGCCTGGGTGGCACCTGGGACTGCATTTCTAGCCTGTTCCTAGGATGCAATGCTGCTGGAGCACGGACTGCACTTCGAGTAGCAGAGGTCTAAGGAGTGGGTATGTTGAAAAAGAGAAATTAAAGAGTGGCTGAGACAACACCCAAGGGCTTAGCAGGAGCGGCAGCCCAGATGACACTGGCTCTATGTCTCACAGGAGATGAGGAGCCAGCTGTGCTTTGTGACAGTCAGAGAAGACTTCACAAAGGAGGCGGCCATGTAGCTGGATGGTGAATAGTGGGTAAGACTGTTACAGGCCAGAGAGGGTGGGACAGGGAGTGTCCCCATTAAAATCTCCCAAGAGGGCTTCAGAACACTGCACCTGCCTGGGTCCAGCCTATTCACTGAGTCAGATCCCTGGTCAGGATGTGGCTTTGGTAACACCCTACATGACGCTGATGTGCCCGCTGGTTGAGGACTACCATACTCACTGGTAGGCAGAAACCCAAATGAGCAAAGGCCCAGAGGACAGGGGAAAGCAGGGACACTGGAATGCTGGCTGGGATGGCATGGAGTATGGGGAGAAGATGAGCCTGAAGTACCAGGCTAGGGTCCAGCTGTCAAGCCATGGCTGGTTCCTGAACTTGGGGAGTGGAATTCCGCAGGCAGAGCTATGGGCAGCCTTGTCCTAGTGTGCGGCGGTGACCTGCAGAGGTCATGCAGAGGGCAGATCATGAGGCCCATTGTGGGGTGGCTGGTGGCTGAGGAATTTTGGTAACCACTGCATGAAGAACACGCTGTTACCCAGCAATGTCATAACCTTGAGCTAAGCCAACCTCAGGGAACCCTGCTGCCATCCAGAAATGGGACAGGCACCTGAGACCTGGCCTAGTTACTCTTGAAGGGTCACAGAGGTGGGTGTTCCCCAGCAGCTGCCCTGGGCCTTGCGGACAAGAGGCTTGTCAGTGGTGAAGTTCTCGGTGTGGGAGAACAAAGGGACAGACTGCCAGGTTTCCCTGAGCCCACACAGGCCTGACCAAAGGCACAGGGCTGAGGCATAACCCTGGAATAGTAGGAGGGTAATGCAGGCTTGGGCTCACCTCCTTTCTTGCCCTGGGAGTCACAGCCAGGATCACTGCAAAGGGCACTAGAGACACACAGGGGTCTTCCCTTTAGCTATTATCTGCATGGCTGTGGGAAAACTGCCCCACCTGTCCAAGCAGGCCACGCTCCTGCGACCTGTACCCTGACTTGAACTCTCTCTAAAGCAGCCATTGGCCGGCTCCTGCCAACTCTGCACCTGTGCGCCAACTGCCTTACTGTTTACTTCCTTATCTGTTTAAATCAACTCATGTTCTGGCCTAGTGCTATGATTTGAATACAGTTTTTCCCCTGAACTCAGGTTGAAATGAAGCCCCAGTGTGAGGTATTAGGAGGGTAGAAACAGAAGCTGACTACAGTGATTAGAGGTGGGGCCTTCAGGAGGGGATGAGGATTGGAGGAGGCTATTGGGGTGCGGCCCCCATGACTGCATCCTGGGGCTTTATGAGAAGAGGGAGCACCAAGCATGATGACACATGTCTGCAATCCCAGCTGCCTGGGAGGCTGAGGCAGGAGGATGAAGAGTTCAAGATCAGTGTGGGCAATTTAACAAGACCATGTTTCAAGAATGAAAACAGGGCTGGGGGTGTAACTGCGTGGTAGAGCACTTGCCTACTATGAGCATGGTCCTAGGTTTTCATCTTCAGATTACAAAAAATTTTTAAAAATAAAAAGCATAGGGAGAAACAGACAGACAGACACAGACACGTGTGTACTCCCCGTCTCCCTGTGTGGCCTCAGGATTCTGCCAGTAAAAATGTCATCAGCAGATGTAGGTGTAGACCTTGCACCTTCAAAACCCTAAGCCAAAATAAGCCCTTTGCTGTATAGAGAAGACTGCCTCAGATATTTTCATTATAGTAACGAAAAACCAGTACACTAACTCAAAAGCAAAGCTTACACTGAAATTTTAAACAGAAGAGAGTATCTCTTTCTAGAAAGAGGTGGCACTTAAAACCCATGGAAGTAAATTGGTGTCACTAAATTCTGGCTGGTGCCATTACCTGCCAAGGCTATAAGCCCCGCCAGCTCCTCTTGCTTACACACAGAGCTTAGTGTGGTCACTGGGAGCAAGCACAGGCCAACACTAAGCCAAGAACAACTTCTCTTGCCCAGTTAGGCCGAGTTGAAGGGGAACGAAGTCACTTCCCAAGAATGGTGAGATTCACTACCCCATCTCCTGGCCACTCGAGGTTTCTCAAGGCTCCCCAGTGCCTGCCTGCTTCCCACACTTTGAGGCCATTGCTCTAGAGGACTTTAACCTTTGTCTCACTTCTCAGCAGGAGGGGCCTCTCTGTCCTCAAGATTTCTCCTTGAGGAGTTTTGTGGTTTTAAAACTTAATACCCCTCCCTGTTATGGCAAAGACCAGGGCATCTGCATCTTATAAAAGAGGGGGCAAGGAGCCAGAACAATTTCTGACATGGAGAGAAACCTGATCCTGTCCAGAGCCCCAGGCACCATTGCTGTGGCCTGGAGAGAACTAGCTGGGCTTAGAGACATCTGGGGCCACCCAAGGGTGGTGGTTGAGGATGAGGGGAGAGGGTAGTGAGCAGCTTTGGGGGAGCCCAGACGGCACATCCGTGTGACCCTGTGCTGCCCCCCACTTACGCCTTTCTCTCCTGATCCAGCCTGTTGATGTGGCCCCCGATGAACACACGGACCTTGCACTTGACCCATCTCTTCTTGCGGTGGAGGAGGTAGGGGATGAGGAGGGTAAGGCCTGCAAGGATGGTCCCAGGAGCCAAGAAGAAAGAGCCCTCTGTGGGTTCCCATTCCACGCGGCCACAAATCCCCTCCCCTCTCTGGACTTCAGCGTCCCTGCCCGAATCAGAGCTCACCTCACTGAACACCAGTTGCTCAAGGTGCTTGGTGCTTGGCAGGCCAGGGTTTTCTTGTCTAGCACCGTGTTTTAAATAAATAATCTGGCATTGAATCACTGGGGAACTGCACAAGGATATCTAGACTGCTGGCCTTTGTTGAAAATTATTTGACCAAGGGGTGGGATTCCTCATCCCTCCCTGTCATCTCTTCACATGAGCCCAAGGGCCAGTGCATAATCCTCCCTGCCTCAGTTTCCTTATTTGTAAAAGAGACTATACTAGGTTAACCTACATAGAGCACTCCGTGTGAGACATATAAATAGTAAGTGCTCAGCTTCTTAGCCACAGAGGGTGGGATCCAGGGCCCTTGCTCCATAGATGCCAAAATCCACAGGTATGCAAGCCCCTTGTATAAAATGTATGTATAAAATGGCATAGTATGTGCACAGAACCACCCACATCCTCCCACCTCCCGTAATCATTTCTTATAATACTGCAGTGTAAATGCTATGTAAACAGTTGTCATGCTTTACTGTGCAGGGAATGAAGACCAGAAAAAGATGTACATGCTCAGTACAAATAATTTTTTTCTGTGGTGAGTTGAAACCATGAATGTAGAACCCATGGATAAGGAAAGTCAATCTTGAAGACATTTTCTCTCTACCTAAGGCTCGAATGAAGGTAGGAACAAGCCAGCTGAGAGCCACAGAGCGTGTTTTAAGAAAACAAGGAGAGGGTGTGCTTCTGTAAAGCGAGACACATGCCCACTGCTATCCTGTGTGCTGGTCTGCTCCCCCCATTTATGTCATGTGATCCTTAAGGACCATCTAGCCAGAAGATTCAGTCTCATGTTGGCCTCAGCATCCCCTGAAATGATCTTATTTCACAGCTGAAAAATTAGAGGCCAGAGAGAAGGGTCTAGCCAGGCACCCCTAACTTCACTATGGGGGCCTAGGGGCCCGTCTCCCTGGCTGGGCTGTAAGCTTTGCTCTGTTCACCGGTGGCCTGGATGAGAGCAGGCCAGGAAGGGTAGGTCAAGAGACACAGGGACACAGAGGGGGGGTGGGGAGCCCATGTCTAGGATGGGGTACTGACCTCCGTCATCAAAGAGCCAGTAGATGTCAATGGTCTTCTTGCCCTGTTCTGACTGGAAGATGGTGCTGGTCTGCTCCTCCCGCACCAGAGCCTCAGGGTCCACTGCCAGAGGGGAGGGAGGTCAGAGCCTGGCCAGCACACTTAGTCCCCCGATCTGCCTCAAAACAGCCACTGCCCTGGGAGGTGGGCTTTATACACATCCTGCCAGGCGGACACGCAGCAGCCGGAAGTGCTCAAAGCATGGCTAATGCCCTTTCTGGTGCCAAGACTCAGATACTCAGGCAGGTGACCAGGAACAGGGACCCTGGACACACAGGGCAGCCGGAAGCTCCTGCCTTGCTCCCAGCTTCTCTCTCGGGCTGGAGGGAGGGGGAACCCAGTGCCCGCTGCGATAGCCTGCTGGCGGGAAGCAGTCTCTTCCATCTCTGCAATACCCCCTGTGTCACTCACAGGTATTGCAGGGCGCTCCTATGCTTGTTGCGGGTTCCCCAGCTCTAGGGAATGGGAGGATGGAAAACACCATCCCCTCCCTCTGCCCATGACATTCGAACACGACCAAAGGCGACCTGGCTGGCGGTGGACTTGGGCCCCAAATTCCCCACCAAGGCTGGCAATCTTTAGCACGGCCAAGTCCCCTCCCAGTCATCTACTCAGTTATTCAAGCACCACTGAATAATTGAGTGGAAGGAAGAACCATTTGCCCTTGACCAAGTCCCCATGCCCCGCCCCACCACTTGCAGCCCTGCAGGGCAGGAACACCCTGAGCCTCCCAGTGCGTGGAGACTGACTTGCGCCAGACACAGATGGCCTGGCCCCGCCGGCGCTGGCTCCTTTGCTGTCCTCTGCTGAGTCAAACACAGGATTAACTGCAAAAGAGGGGGTGTAGCTAGGTTTCCAGGTGCCTCTGGCCTGGGGTCACTGCTGGGTTTTTCACTTGTGGGGTTCCCCTAACACCAGGAAGAAAAGCTACACTCCTCCCTCGGTCTGCTTGTCCTGGATCATTCCTGCCTTTCCATCAGGCCATGGTTAGCCCTGCCTCTGGGCCATGGTGCAAGAGGTCCTGAACTGGGAACAATCTCTCCCCAGCCCCACCCTCTCAGTACAGTGCCTGGTCCTCAGAAAGACCCCTCCCTGCCTAAACGCTATGCTCTGCATCTCCTCAGAACACCACTGTGTGTAAGATGACTTGTGTCCACTTGTTTGTGTCTGCTGTGCTCCCTGGAAAGTCAGCATCCCAGGGTAGAGGCTTAGTTTGATCCCTGCTGTGCTCCTGGTTCCTATAGCAGCATGGTTAGTGACTCTGTAAATATTGATTTCATAAATATATACAGGTCACAGCTCTGGGCCAGGCGCCACCTCTCCCCTTGGTGACTCAGCCTCTCTCTGAAAGAGACACAGTCCCAGTCTCCTCAGCTCCTCCTCCAGCTGTCTTCATGCATTTCACTTCTTTTACACCTCTACTTATTAGGAATGCAGAGCTTGCATAACCCACTATGGCTTTCACATGTAAAACATTCCTAAGAATGCCACAGAGATGTCTTTCAAGACCCAAACTACCAGTTTCCATGACAATTAAGTCCTAGTTCAGCATCTTTATGTGTGCAAGCCCCTCTGCTTTCTTCTTTATCCCTTTCGGTTACAAAAACACTGACTAGGACTCGGGAGCTGAGAGTCCCAGGTCTTCCTCCATCCTGGGTGGAAACATGTTCTTAAACTGGTCACTTCCCCTTTTGGGGCCTTAATTCCTCCACTTGGAAATCTGATGGACTCTAAGGACCATCAAGGGCTAACTCTCAGAATCTGTGATCTCTTATTCCTTACTAATTTTTCCTTCTCTTCCATCTACCTCTTAAAAAATTGGGTTGTGGGATTTGGTGGGATCCTGTCTTGGTTTCAGATGGGGCACTGAGCAGGTGTGTCCTGTACTTACTGTGTGCTTGCATCACCTCGGAGACGTTGAGTCCCTCGTGCATCCTCATGATGCACATGCCATAGTTGAAGTCAAAGGCATCACTGGAAAGAGGAGGTGGTGTTATTGTTTGGATACACAGCGTCACTCTGACATCTCACACATTCAGAGATGGGACTTTGGGAAGGTGACTGGGTCAGAAAGGCTCTGACTTCATCATGGGGTTGATCTAGTGACAAGATCATAATACGTTGGCATTATTGGAAGATAAGAGATACAGAGGAGGTGGAACCTAATTGAACTGAGTGGGTCCAATGGGCAGGACCTCGAGAAGCATATCTTGTCCCCAGCCCATTCTTTCCTTCTCTGCTTCCTGGTGGCCAGGAGGTGAGGGGTTCTGTCCCATAACACCCTTCACCCAGGATGTTCTGCCTCACCTTGGCCCTCCACAATGGAACCAGCCAAAAACATATACGACAGTGAACCAAAATACACTTTGCTACTTTGAGTTGTTTCTCTCAAGTATTTGGTCATAGCCATGAAAAGCTGACTAACACAGATGAGGTCAGGCTCCTCGAAGCCCCAGCTTCCATTAGGGAGGTGACCTGGCTCCCAGAAGACTAAATGTCTAGCATTGCCCCTGACCTTCGCCATACTCTTTCTCCCCTCTGGGCCTCAGAATGGGAGGGTTGCCAGTGCACTACAGGGCAGAACCAAGTCAGGCCTGGCATCAAGTCATGTCCTGTCCTCCGGGTACATTTGGACAGTCCTCATAACTCTGCCCTTAGGGGTTGGGAAGGTCACTGTTATCTCCACTTTGCAGATATGAACACTGTGTTAGGAAGTAACTCGCTAGATTGTACAACTAAGAAAGTGACCAGCTGGGATTCCGACTATACACTGTGACTGTAAACCAAAGGGCAGCTGTGTGCACAGGCATGTCCTCACACTTCAACTGGGTGTGGTGGTGCATACCTCCAATCCCAGCACTTAGGAGGCTGAGGAAGGAGGATTGCAGTGAGTTCAAAGCCAGTGTGAGCTATATAGTGAGTTTAAGGTTAGCTGAACTACATAGTGAGAACTTGTCTCATAAAAACAAAAGCAAGCATACAAATAAACCAAAGGAATGGCCTCATGCATGCAGTAAGCCAGTTCTAAGAGGTGTCTAGGAGACTTCTGCCTCAAAAGGTATATTGGTCACCTGGCAGGCATAGTGACATCATCACAGTTTGACCCACGAGGCTAAGCACTGTCCTTTCTGACTCCACTAACTCCATATCTCTGGCCTCTCTTGGAATGCCAGAGTTGGAAACCAGGCTGCCCACCGCTTCCTAGTGTGAGTTTGCTAGAGGCAGCTGGGGCGCTTGCTCTGAGTCACACAGCTGGTTAGCAGTAGATCCAGAAGCAGGCCAAGGACCTCTGCAATCAGCCTTGCGCTCTTGAGGGGTGCTGCACACCGCCTCTCTGTGCAATGCCAGTGCAGAAGAGCAACCCAGCAGGTCTTCTCTGGGCTGTGCATAGCGAAGAGCTAAAGGAAACTGGGCTTGGAGTCAGCTCTGAAATCCCCAGGATCTCAGTCCTTGGCAGCCTGGTTGCACCTGTATGCTCAGTGGCACCACTGGGAACTCAAGCTGGTTACCTGTGGGCTTTCTGAAGCCCAGGACGGGTATAGCATCTTCACCTAAAAACCCACATTTTAGCCACTCTGGAAATTAAAAGATCCAGCCATACTGGACTCACATTTCTGCATAGCACAGTCAGCAAGAGCCAAGTAGCAGCTACTTTCCTCAGTCTACCCCAGGCCCCACTGCTCCATCCATATTGTCCCACAGCTGACCCACTGACCCTTCATGTTACCTGCCTGATCCCAGCCCACCTCAGTGCCCATGACCCATAAGTCAGGGAGGGACTCCCTCCGCCTACTGCCTCCTCAGCCTTGGACAAATGGACTCACCTTATAGCCTACATTGCTCCCACTTCACCTCCCTAGGCCCGGGAAAGGCCAATAACCTGAAAGCCCGAGCCCAGGCTGCACACCCAGCCCACACTCACTGGAGGATGCCAATGTAGTCTTCCACTGTGGCCGGGTGAGCAGACTGCCAGTTCTTCTTGAACCCCAGCACCACAATGTTGGGCTTCATTCTCCCCAGACCCGCAGCCTGCAGGATTGTGGGGGGGGGCGGGGCGGGGGTCTGGTCAGAGGGATGGGACTGGCGATCAGGCCTTTGGGCCACCTGAACCCTGAACTGTAGCTAGGAGGGTATAGCCCACCACTCTCCATCTATGCTAGAGACTCAGGGAATCAGCCTCCCTCCAAGCCCTGTCTGCCTGGACACTGTGAGCAGGTGAACTGACAGCCGAGGTGACTCCTCTGGTTTCTCAGCCAGGCGTACAACTGGACTGCCCTTTTAGTTCAGGGTTATCCCAGCGGCTGCTTCTCCAATAATTTCTCACAACATGAGACCTGAATTTGGATGTCAAACTTAGTGTGCACCTGGGTTGTCTAGTTTCTACATCTTTTGTGTTTCTCTTTACTTAGTGTTTTAAGATTTTTAAAATATTTGAGGTCAGATTCACATAACACAATTGACCATTTTAAAGTGTACAATTAAAAAAATAAACTTAAAAAACCAAGTGTACATTGCAGGGGCCTTTAATAAATTCACAATGTTTAGTATATTCACTACACTGTCACTTCTATCTCCAAAATATTTTCAAAACCCCAGAAAGAGACCAGATGTTTTTTTTTCATTTTGAGAAATAGCTAAAACTATTGAAAAATATTTTCATGTGAATTAATTATTATTTTATCCATGTACCTCATTTTACATATGAGAAAACTACCTATATGCGAATACCTAGCACACTACACACAATGGTTTTTCGCTTTATTGTATGTAAATTATATCTGCAAAAAATAAAAATAAAAACAGGAACTGGCCAAGGTCACACAGGCCTGGCAAGTTTCCACATCATTTGCCCAAGGCTGAGGCATCAGAAGCATGAAGCTGAGATTAGACCCCCCAAGACGTTCTGCCTTTCAAGCTGTCCCACCAGATCATCAGTCCCATAGGGAAGCCGCAGACCCACCATACCTGCATAAGAATCTGGACACCACTGCGGAGATCCTCGGCAATGACGTCTGAGTAGAAGGCCTTGACCTTCCTCTTCTTTAGCCACTTGGTGTGCCCGTTGGCAAGGAGTCGGAACTCAGGCATCCTCTGCTTGCAGGGTCCCTGTGGGTAATAGCAGCAGGTGATAGCAGAGGCTGCCTTGGCTCTCTGGCCCGAGGCTTAGCTCCTCTCCTGCCCCAGGGGTACCCATTTTCCTTTACAGAGTTAGTGGAGGTCAAAAGAAGGGAGGGAGGGAAGGGAGAAGGGGGAGGGAGGGAGATGAAAGGAACAGGGGAGAGGAGTGGAGGGAGAGAGGCCAGTGAGAGGGACCAGAAGGGAGAGCCCCGGGCTCACACTGGACGGCCAGGATCTGCTTGACCCACCCTTCTCGCCCCCACCCCCTGGGTGGGCATCACATCCAGGCAGCTCCTGCAGGGGTATGGATGGCCCTGCCCCACCTCTGGGGACACTCACAATGAGCACATGGCCACAGATCATAAGGCTCAGGTTCTGGGTGAAGGTGCCCACAAAGTCCACGAGGGCCGGGCGGAAGTTGGGGGGACCTGTGAGTACCAGGCACTGGGGACTGGGGAGGGGAAGGGAAGAGGATGTGAGCTGGGGTGGGACAGTCACAGGTGCTCCAGCAGGTCTACTTAGTCACCCTGATCACAGGATGGCCTCGGGCAAGACCCTGCACACTTACGCTTTGGGAATCGTCTTTCCAGCTGTGACTCAAGGGCTCCTTTGATAGCCGCCATACTAGTCTCCCTTGTCCTTCCTGCTCAGGCCACCAACACCCCACACAACACTTCTCCTTTGCCCTGCCCAGTACAGCATGGCGTAGAACGGAAACTGATAACGAGGACCCTCTAGAGCTGTGCAGTGTGCAACCTGCCCCACTGGATATGAGGGTCTGTGTCATCTGGGAAGTTGAGGGAACCTCTGTGTGGAGTGGTCAAAGGCCACTGCTGGATCCAGTCAGAACCACACCCAATACGTCTGTGGCCCCAGCACCCAGCAGCTAACCTCCCTGTGCCTCAGTGTCCTCCTCTGTGAGTAGAGTTAGGAATTTTATCAGCCTCATGGCCGTGCTTACAACAGAGCAGCTTCTACCATGGAAACTGAGGCATAGAGAGATTCCCTTCCTTGCTTAATTCTATTGCACAGGGTCCAGCCCAGCCTTCTCCTTCCTCCACCTCTGTCCCCTCTCAGCAGTACTGGGCCAGCCTGGGTCAGGAGGCCTCTGAGGCAGGACCACAGCGGGCACTGGAGCTCTGCTCACCGGTAGTTCTTGATGTGGTCTTCCACCTCACTGAGACCCACAGAGTAGCTCAGGGCCAGGTTATAGGAGCCGGCCTGCACCGAGGAGCCCCAGTTCACCTCTAAGGAAAGGGGTGGTGGGGAGAAAGACAGAAGAAACCAGTCATGCCTCTGGGCATTGTGCACCTGGGCAGCAGGCTGCGGAGCAGGTGGACAGCCCCAGCTCTGCCCCTAATGCTTGTGAGGCTGGGGCTGAAGTACTCCACAGCTGAATAATCAAAAGTTACACATCAGGGTATCGAATTCTACAAAATATTCTCTTGCCTTGACAAACAGACCTTCACAATGACCTGGAAATCCAGGCTCATATGTAGAATTCTAGGCTGTCTTGGAGTTGTGTTTCCCATCTGCAATTTGCTGTCACTCCAGGGCCCTGGCCTGTGGGCTGGTAGACACTCCTGCAGTGTCCAAGCTTTGACTTCCTGTCCTTCTAACAGCAACCTCTCAAGAGGTGGGAGGCTGGGCTTGCAGGGAGTCAGGCCCTTGAAACTGGGAATTCCTGCGGTGTGGGAGGCCTAACAGCAGAGGTCTGGTCTTCACTTGGGCACACAAGAAGGGTTGAGGTGAGAGGGCTGTGTGGGGCCCTGGGCAGTGCAGAGCGAGGCAGGACCTGCCTACCCAGCCACCCAGGGCTGGGGGCTGAGCCCACCCACCTGGCTTCTTGTAGATCACATAGAGGAGGAGGAAGAGGACGACTCCAATGGCGATGAGGGCCGCCCACCAGGTGAGCAGGAACATGATGACCACGGAGATAACTGCCCCAAACAGTGCTGCCCACTTGCTGTAGTACTGGAACGAGGGTCTCCACCCTGGGCAGTGGCCCCATCAGTGGATGTGCCCTCCACCTGGGAGTCTCCTCAGAGCCAGAGCTGTGGCAGGGCTGTACAGCAATGCCCACCATGCGCAGGCTGGGCTCCCAGGCTGCCCCTCCAGCCAGGGACCCTTGGGGCCTCGTCCACCTTCCTCCTGCACTGGACTGGAGGCTCTGGGGAGGCCCACACACCTGCCTTGCTGTGTTATTCCATGATGACAGGCCACAGCCGGGAGAAAGCCTCCAGCTCTGGCCAAATACGGATCAGCAATAATGCCAACTCATGGCGCCCACGGAGCCAGGGGTGAGCTGGAGGGAAGATGGGACAATTCCACCTGGCCACACACCAGTCCTGATATCTGCTCCATGGCAAGATTCTGAGGCCACATGCACACCATGGCCATGCAAAAGGAAGCCTGGTAGCCAGCTCATTGATTATTTGGGGCTAATTAGGTCTCTCTAGTGCCATCTGCCACAAATTTTTCATCATTAACATACAAATCTATGAAATCTATGTGTTGCAATATGAATTGCACCCTCTAGAGCTGCGCAGTGTGCAACCTGCCCCACTAGATATAAGGGTCTGTGACTTTGGGAAAGTCTCCTTCCCTCTCTGGTGAATCAGACTCCTGACTCCTGGTAGAGACAGGCGCTAGAAGAAGTTCTGCGACCATAGGCCATGCATGAATCCAGGGAAAGTGTGCCAGTTCCAGCTGCCATCGCTGGCGCACAGGTGTTCCCTTTGCACGGTTTCCATTTGAGATGACCTTGGGATGCTGCCTCCCACTTCCTGCCCATCCCACACCTCGGCCCTCGGGTGCCTCCCCCAGGACAACGCAAAGAGCCGGCTCACCGGGGGAGTTGGTGATGGACGCGTGGAAGCAGCTGAAGTTGATGAGGGCGTAGGAGCACAGGAAGAAATTGGAGATGATTGGGGCGATGGTGTTGAGCTCCGCTTCAGTGACCCAGGGGGGCAAGAGCAGCCTGTCAGATGACTCCACCAAGGAACTGCCTGGCACTGTCCCTCCACGGGTGGGGGGCCCCAGGAGGGCCACCAGGGCTCAGTGGGCCTCAAGTTTCCCATCTGTGAAATGGGCCCACCCTGTTGTGAAGTTCAAAGGCATTGTGTCTCCTAAACTGTAAGCTGCCATCTTCCAAGAGAATGGAGGCTGTGTGGGGGTGGGCCCATCAAGCTCACAAGGACTGAGGGCAGTGGCTGTGATACCCTTGACCACAAATTCCAGTAAGGACCATATAGTACTTGGCGATATGACCCAGGCCCACCTCCAGTGGGGACTCATTCCACAACTGGCTCCTTCTCTTACCCATCTCATGACCCCGAGGCCCCCGGCTAAACTTGGGAATGTGACTCCTTGCCCTGTGGCCTCTCCTGGGATCTCAAAACAACACAAGCACCTATCTGCACATGACTCCAATCCCTGGGAAGCTGGCCCCACGGTCTCTGAGACCATGGCTCTCGGCCTGCTCAAGTCAGAGCCATCCAGAGCTGACATGACTCTGAGCTGGGGCGGTCCATAGGAGACAGCCTGGCCAGCAGGAAGAAGGATCAGTCCAGGGAATGCCAGGCTTGACTGGGATTTTCCATCCACTGGGTGTGGCCCTGCCACCTCTTCATTTGGTTCAGGATTCAGGACCCAGGGTCTGGAAAGCCTCCCTCAGGCTGCTAGGTGTTTATGGATTGGTGACCAGTGACACCAGCCTGAGCGGCAGGGAGCCAGATACAGCAGGAAGGTAGGATGCAGAGAGATTGGCCTGCATCTATCTGCACCCCAATCCAGAGCAGGGACAGGGACATCATGTCACAGCTTGGCCACTGCTCTTGCTTGGTGTGCCTGCTTCGCTCCCAGTGAGTTCTGCTTTCTCAGATAAGTGAATGAGGGGGTATTGGGTGTGTGCATGCATGGTCTCTTCCTGCCCATCTGTGACTACCCATTATACACTATTGCTCCCACTCTGCAGAGAAGGAAACCAAGGCTCAGAGAAGTAAAGTTGCTTATCCAAGGGCACACAGCTGGCACACGGCAACGCCATGGGAGGAAGCCAATCTGCCTAACAGATCAGCTAAACCTTTTCTCCTCAGACCTCCCTCAGGGTGAGACCCTGGCTCTGTTTAGTTTATACAAAGGTTGACCCAGCCATCTCTTTCAGCCCGTGGGAAAGAACCAGGTAGCTTAACATATGCTCCAAAGGTGACCTGAAGGTTCATTTAAACTCATAAGGGGTATGGGGAGGTTCCCAATTGCCAGGACATTGGAATGCAGACACAGGGAAACAGGGAAGGTCTCTCCTACCAACACAGAAGGGTCCATCCCTGCATGGTGCAGGAGCTGCCCTCCCTGGAGGGGGTGGAAACCTCATGTGGCCTCCCAAAGTCTCCTTCCAGGAAGGACTTTGCTCAGAACTCTTTACTGAGTATATACTTAGTGTGTGCAAAGCCCTGGGTTATATTTTCAAAAACCATCTTTCACTGAGCACCCACTGAAGCCAGGCTCAGTTGGCTGAGTAGGCAAGAGCAGAGCCGGGCCTATGACCCTGCTGAGCTGGGCAGCTGCTTACCAATGATGATGAAGGCCACAGCAATGGCATAGGCCAGTAGGTAGCCTCGCACAGGCTCCTTGTTCTTGCCGTAGCCTTTGCCAAAGAAGCCGATCAGTGGGTACAGCTGGTCCTCACACAGGCACTGTGGGCACCCGACATCATGCTCACCCACTGGCTGGGGCCCACCACCTCCCTTCCTGGGGCCACCAAGACTCCAGGCTCTGCTTGGCCCTGTCTGTGACCGCAGCAGGGCACTTCCCCAACACGGGCCCCAATTTCTGG
The DNA here is from genome assembly GCA_004027595.1 of Dinomys branickii. Lineage (NCBI taxonomy): Eukaryota > Metazoa > Chordata > Mammalia > Rodentia > Dinomyidae > Dinomys > Dinomys branickii. Next base: position 17,242 of record PVLD010007108.1, on the reverse strand, counting down.
TTCTTTTAAATAGGATGAGGTCCCCCCACTTTCCCACTGTGGAGACAGGAAAAGGCCAAAGTGAGAGGGGTCAGTCTTGTGGCCGGGGAGGGTCTTGGAGGTGGAATTGGAGACTGCAGGGGTCCTGGCTTGGGGATGGGAAATGCAGGTGTTCTTCCGGTCACCTCACAAGAAGGGGCTGCTCCCTTCCATTGAGACACTCCTGTCGCCTGATCCTTATTCACAGCTCTCACCAGGGCACCTGTCACCTGGGCCTCCCAACCCGGACCCCCTTCACCATTTCCCTCTTCTGGGACCTCACCTGGAAAACTTTGGCAGCTGAGACGAGGCAAGCCAGGGCGGAGGAGAGGGTGGCCCCAAAGATGCCGGCTGTGATCAGGGGTGCGAAGGCTGACACCATGCTCATGGTCTGCGGGGATGGTGGGGGCTGATCTGGGAGCCCCTGCCTAGCACCCCAGTACCTACTGCAGGCACGAGTTGGTCTTCACACCTCCATCAGAGTCCACACCCTCACCTGGGCACTGCCCCTTACAGACAGAAACCAGGCACAGGAACCCCACCTGGGCTCAGAGTTTGTCTCCAAGCCGGGGCCCAGCCCCCCCAGTTGTCACCCCAGCCTGTCCTGGCTCGGGGAGGCCCCGCAGAGCAGAAGCCCTGCTACCTGGTAGTAATTGATGAGGCCATAGCGGCAGCTGTGCTGCTGGGAGCATTCGGTGAAGTTCCAGCCGTAGCCGCAGGCCAGCCCCTCACAAGTACCCCAGCCCGAGGTCACCGTGTCATTCAGGTCCCCAGAGGCATCACGGACCACACAGGAACCTGAGAGGAGGAAAGAGGTGTGGGGGGTCTTCCTTAGCCCTCCCCCTCCCTTTCCTTTGCCCCTCCCTCCTCTCCTACTCCCAGAACGGTGGCTGCTTCTGCAGAGAGAGACGCTGCAGGCAGCTCGGCCCTTCCTTTATCACGGAACAATAGCTCTGATGTGCTGGCTAATACCAGCTGTGCTTGTGGTGTGCCAGGCACCACGGTGGGTACTTTACAGCAGCCCTGGGAAGCAGGAAGTGCTGTTATTTTTGTCATCGTTCTCGTTTGACAGAGGATACAGAACTTAGTAACCGGCCCGGTGTCTTCCATAAAGCAGAGACCTAGCATTCAAGGCCCGAGTGGCTGTAAGTGAAGCCAAATTCCTTGGCATCTGGGAACAGTTTGCCTCAAAGGTGGTCACCAGGAGCAAGTGCGCCTGGCAGGATCTCAGATCGAGGGAGGTGTTAATAGTCCAGGCCTTGGTTCAAGCCTGGCTCCACTCCTCAAGAACTGTATGGCCTTGGGTAGGTCACTCTGCAACTCCATGCCCCCCTTCTTCTCCTTTGAAGAGTGGGGTAAATGACAGTGACCCGGTTAAACGTGGCAAGTCACGCTAAGGGCTGGGCGGTGGTAAGGTAGTTGCTGGCATCCTTCTCCTCCTCGTTGTCCTCATTCTAGGGGCAGAGCATGATTTGTCCTGCAGGATCTTCATGCCCATGAATCTGGAACCTCAGTATTTGAAGAGACCTTAGGAGCCTAGACTGGTCTCCCTCACTATGAAGATGCCAAGGTGTCAGGCAGTTCAGGGACAGAATTCAAGGCTCCACTTCCTGAGGCTGCCACATCCTCCTGGCCCAGCTGTCCCTGTTCAAGTGAAGCCACACCTGTGGACCCCCCCAGGGCCTGGGCCACTGCAGGGTGGGAGTCAGGCTCCTGTCCTGCCCCAGTTAGCTGGGCCGGCTACTCACCAATGGTGGCTGAGATGGCCAGGTAGGAGACAGTGGTCCAGAAAATGGCCATCAGAGTTCCCTTGGGGATGGCCACGGCAGGATCCTATAGGAGGAGCAGTGCTGTCAGGCGGTCTCTAGGCCTCCCACCCCAGGCTGTGGCCCCATTTCAGCTTCCTTCATCAAGGACCCAAAGAAGTAGGTGGACACGACCAAGATCACTGGCCAGGCACCACATCTGAGCCCCAGGGAGCCCAAAGCAGAAGAGAAAACCAGTTCCTCACCTGGGCCACAGAAGACACCTGGCTAAATCTTGTTATGGGAGAGGAGAGCAGGGTCCAGGATGGCAGGGCTCTCAACTCAGCCTGCCTTGCTCAAATCCAGGCCACTTGATGGGCAGTGGGCTGACCTCCAGCCTCCACCCCTCATCTGTGAGCGATGACAGCAGTGCCACCAGGCCGCTGGTGAAGTGCTCGGATCTGTGTGGAGCTCGCAGCTCCAGACCTGTTTACCATCAGCCTCACAACATGCTCGTCATTATGCACCACTGGTTGTCAGATTCCGCAGATAGGAGTGGAAGACAAGCCCTAAGCTTCCTCCTGCTCCAGGAAAGAACTCTCTGCTTGTATTTTCTCAACAGCAATAGCAAATCTTCACATACACCTGTCACATGGTCCATTCTTCTAGGCACTTTCTCAAATGTAATTTCCTGAGAAGTAACCTGAATGCCTCCACTGGCTGGTGGGAAAATGGAGGGCAGGACACAGCAAAGAGGACCCACTTCACAGAGCCTCTGGTGGCTCTGATCCTGACCCACCATGGTCCACAGTCTTGAGTTCTATGGGCCAAGCTGGGAGCAGCAAAACAGACTGGGAATTTTACAGCAAGTTCAAGGCCTGCTCCATCCTCCAGGCAGAAGCTCTAACCTAGAGGAGAGGCCTCATCTGCCATGAGCAGCCCATTTATTAGGGTCCCCTGTTCCCTGCTTTCCCCGAGGTGTCTGCTCACCACCCAGTCAACTATTAGAACTTAATTAGAGACAAGTTGGAATGTGAGGGAGGGTATGGCAGGCAGAGAGAAATGGGAGCAGAGATGTAGAGTGGTGGGAAGCTGGGGTCTTAGAGAACCCCAGGTCTTCTAGAGTCTCCTTCAGGGACCCCACAGACCTGGTCCTACCAGCCTTGCCCAACTCCCTAGGGATGGCTTGGCCAGGTCATGTGCCCAAGTCCCTGGCCCTAAGGCCAATAGATCAGACCAGGCTGCCACCCCACTTCTGGTGGACTGAATAGCATCAAGTTATGTCAAGCGTCAGGATGTGAGGAGAGTAAAAGATTATATTTGGAGATAAGGACCTGGCAGGTGTAATTAGTTAAGATGAGGTGATTCTGAATTAAGGTGGGCCTCAATGCAACTGCTGGTGTCATTCCAAAAGAGGAAAGGACACAGAAACACGGAGGAAGGAAGGCCATGTGGTAACAGCAATGCAGAGGTTAGGTGAGCTGCAAGCCAAGGGACGCCATTGTCAGGAGCCACTAGAGCTAAGACGAGGCCAGGAGGCACTTGTCCTTAGCGACTTCAGAGGGAGTGCTGCCCTGTCAATACTTCCATTCTGGATTTCTAGGCTCCTAAACTGCAAGAGAATAAATGAATGTTGTCTTAGGCCACCCAGTTTATGGTAATGTGCAGCAAAGAACACAGAGCCCTCAACCTGTGTGGGCGTGTCCTACACATGGACATCCCTTGGGACAACACGTGAAACATGTGTTGAGTGATACAGTGGCTGTTTACATGGAAGCTTTTGTTCCATGGACTTGCATTCTAGCTTTTACGCCATCTGGGTGGAACCTCTCTGGGGTTATGGTTTACAGCTAGAGGTCCCCCAAGAGCCTCATGCACGCACAGGCTGGGCTTTTGGAAGCTGATTGGATTCTGGGGGCTGATAGCTGACTTGCTATCAAGAAACAGGGTCTGGTCAGAAGAGGCGGGCCCTGGGGACACCATGTGGGCGGCTGTATCTCTCTTCCTGGCCCCTCCCTTTACTCTCTGCTTTTTAGCTGCCACAAGGTGAGCGGCACTTCTTCTGCTATGTCCCCCCAACAACCCTCTCCCCGCCATGCTGTTTCTTCTTTGGAGCCAGCCAGGGACTGAAACCTCTCAAGAAACATGAGCCAGAATAAACGTCTCCTCCGCCAGGTTTGGGGAGTCGGGTGTTATGTCTCGGTGATGTGAAAAGTGACTTAGAAGCCTGCTTGACTGTATTATGGTACAAGCAACAATGACGCTAAGGAGCGCTCAGCACTGTTCTAAGCACCTGACACAAAAAGCTCTTGAAATCCTCACCACCACCCTGCAAGGCTGGGGCTATCTGAGTCTCATTGTCCAGCTGGGGAGGCTGAGCCCCAAAGGGGTCATGAGACTCTCACACGGGAACTGCTCCGCTGCAGAGTGCACTGACCCCCAGGAAGAGCAGAGCCAAGGCCCAACAGCCCCTGTAAGGCTGAAGACGCTGAGGACAGAGGGAAGGCCTACCTCAGGAGCTCAGAAAGGGCTGCCTGGCCTGATGCCTGACCCTGGGCTGATGGTAACTGAAGATACTTGAGGAGGCGTCCAGATCAATTCCCAGAGAGAGAACAGGAGCCAGACAAACGCTCCTGTTTCCGGGCCCTACAGTATGTGCCCTGGTGCAGATCTTGCTAGAGCCAGGTTGGTTTTGGGATTGTCTCCAATTTATAATTTAATCCACTTAGAAAAACCATCAAGGAGCACTGTGTGGGTGGGCCAGGAGAGTGGGAGCAAGGGTTAGCTGTGATTTCAAGTCTCCTTGGAGCCTCCTGCTAGCATAGGCCCCATCAGCTTCTCATCTTTCAAAGCCCAGCTCCACCCCACCTCCCTCCACACAGGAGTTTTGCTCCAGTCCCTGCCAACATCAGCTTGTCCTTCACCACCGCTATAGGACACTTCATACTTCTGCTCTGACACTACATTTCACCACTGTTTAATCAACAGTGCCCTGCTCAGCTAGCTTGAGTCAGACTGTGAGCTGGGAACAGGAACACAGAGGGGCTGACATGGTTACACTGGGAGAACCCTGACTGGAGGATGGCCTGGCAGAGCTGTTGGAGGAGGTATTTGGAAGAGGGACAGAACTTTGGGAGGCAAAGCAGAGTCAAATGGATGAGGGCAGGGCACAGATCTTGGGGCTGAGCAAGGGTAACGGATTGAGGGACAGTGCTCAGGGATGGGGCTGGACAGGTGTGCTGCAACCAAGCCAAGGAGCTGCCTACACCAAGGCAATAGAGGGAAGTGGAAGGAGATTAACTCAGTGAAGACATTCCTGGGCTGAGAGTCTTGGAAACCCCATTTTTGGGTGTCTTGCAAGGTCCAGAGCACAACTGGTATCAATCAGTCAACAGCCTCACAAACTGATCTGCACAGAGCTGCAAAGGACTGGCCTGCATTGGACATGGTGTTAGCTCTGATGCCCTCTCTGGCCTCAGTACCACACTCAGTGGCCTGCAACAGATCCTGGTGTCAGGGCTTACAGCCCCCACAGTGCCAGGACACAGGAGGGATGAGTATTCTGCTCACCTTGAGGTCCCCGGAGATGTTGGCTCCTGCCAGGATGCCCGTGGCAGAGGGAAAGAAGATGGAGAACATCCCGAAGAAGCTGCCATCAGCACCCCTCCAATCAGGCACCAAGTTCTGGACAAAAATGTCACCTGGAAAACCAAGGCCTGAGTCAGGGCCACCTGGAGTGCTTGGTCCCTTAGCTGGGCCTGGCCAGGCAGGCAGTCAGCTTCCCAAGTAGCTCCCAGCCATAGGAATGGGAGATCCCATCTTTCTGTTGCTCACACAATGGGCCAAATTTTTGCACAAACTATCCCTGTTCCCAGAGCTGTGGTCTGGGGTCCCCCCTGCACATACATACCCCGGTAGCTGAAGAAGCCCTTGGAGGCCTTGTCCTCAGATGGGGGGATCAGTGTCCCCACCAAGTAGTTGGCAAAGGAGACCATGATGACAAGGAAGAACAACACCTGGGCCTGGGTGTGAAGGACCCCAGGGGTCAGACGGTGGTCCCACACCTTCAGGGATCCCCAGCAGGGGGCTTGCCCAGGTCCCTCACACCATTATTCGTGTAGTCTTTCATTCTCACCAATTGCACAGTGAGCTCTGTTCAAAGAGTTGGGGACGCAGTGGTGAACAGGATGACCAAGGTCTCTCATCCTGGTTGATAAGTATGTAAGAGGAACTTAGGAGTGTGTTGAGATTGGGTTGGAGCTGCTTTAGGAAGGTAACCTGGGATAATGTCTCCAAGAAATAAGCTTTTTTGCAGGTATGTAAAGAAGGAAGATGAGGGAAGTATAGAATGATCTGACGATTAAGCTTAGTACTTTCAGGGAAAAGCAAGGACAGCATTGCTGGAGGGAGGTCAGGGGATGAGAAAGCCAGGTGCTGAAGCCAGGGCCTGTCTAACTTGGAGGTGCCCTTTTGGCCAAGTATGCCAACTGTAACCCGATACCTCTGCTCTAAACCTCTAACTTTTGGCTGAATACATGGTTTTGTGAAGATGATACTACCCAGCCTCTCTTGCAGCTAGAAAGGGCTGCAAAACCAAGATGTAGCCACTGGGATATGAGCAGGAGCAAGGCAGGCAGCTCTCAGCTTGTACAATAAAGGGAAAGGGAATGGGAATTCATTCTCTTTTATTGCACCCATCTTCTCATTCCCTCCACCTGGACTGGGGACATCATGTTGGGAGCCACCTGGACCAGGTGAACAAGGGTCCACACCTGAGGGATGGAGGAACCATAGGATGAAGGAGTCTGGGTGTTCAATCCCCAGTGGAAGACCATGCAGCCCACCTGGACTGTTCCATAAGAGAAATGAAGTCTCTCTATGAAGGTGCTGTTAGTTGAGGTCTCTGTCACAGCAGCAGAACTTAAAGCCTAGCTAATACACATCAGAAGAGGCAGAACCAAGGCCCACAGCCAGGGCTATGACTCTGCTCCTCACCTTAGACTCCCATTCCATGCCGGCCAGGGAAATGGCCAGCAGCACAGTGACAGTGACCACGCCAATGATGCGGATGTCATTGATGGGATCCACAATGGGTGTGCCATACTCCTGGGAGGGGACAGGTTTGTTGTGTGCCACCTTCTGAACAACCCACACCTCCAGCTCCACTTCATTGACGTTCCTCTGACCCAAACCCAAACCCAAGGTCCTTCACAGCCCACAGATCCCCCAGGGTAGCTCCGCATGAAACTGGACAACATGGCCCTAGGTCAACATGTGGTTTTATGAGAGTGGTTTTGATTTGATGAGATTGTCATTGCTACCCACAGTGACCAGACTGTGGCTTTAGTCCCTGATGGGTGAAATCGTGCAGCAGGGAGGAAGGCCAGCCAAACAGGGAGATGGACAGTAGGGCAGCCCCAGGCCCAGCCCCGCCTCACCTGCAGCAGGTCTCGCACAGTTTCAGCGAAGCCCACAGTGTGCATGGCCACACCCACAGCATTGGCAAAGGCGAAGATGAGGCCGATGGAGCCCCCCAGCTCTGGGCCCAGACTCCGGGAGATGAGGAAATAGGTGCCACCTACCAGGGCCAGAGTCGGGAGCCATGAAACCAGAAGAATCAGCTGGCCAGGCTGGGCGCAAGGAGGGGACCAGGGGACACTGGGCAGGAGGCGACCAAGTCCATCTTATAGTGTGGGGAGACTGTCCAGAGCCCTAACTGACAACTACAGGCAACTAGGTGTCCCATGGGTGGGGCCCCGGGGCGCACCTGACTTGACCTTGCCGTTGGTGGAGATGGCTGAAATGGACAGGCCAGTGATGGAGGTCACCGTGACGGAAAGCAGGATGATGACCCAGGTCAGCACTGTGTGGGGTGAATACGGCGCCCTGAGACTCAGTGAAGGAGTTTCCCAGGTGAGGAGCCATGGGAGGAATTTACTCATCCATTGGCCCTCTCTGAGCCTCGACAAACCCCCTTCTCTCCCAGGACACCACTCACCAATGCCCGCCTGCGCTGTGATCCAGGGGAGTCGCAGGTAGAGGATCACACCCCAGATGTTAAGCATGCAGCGGATCTGGGAGGACAGTGAGGTCAGAGGCTCTCCGAGCCAGCCGCATACCCCATGGCCCAACACGTAAGTCCCTGCTGCTGGTCATGGTGCGGCATCAACCTCCTATGTGCGGGAGACCCTGAGCTCTCTGTGCTTTACCCACCCTGACAGGCCAGGCCCTCTGGTTCACTGGAGCAGGAGGAGGCCCTCCTCCTATTCCAAGCCAGGGTCCTGGCCCGCTGGACCTAGCTATGGCCCCCTGGCCAGCTGTTGGCCTGGGTGTGGCATTTTCGGGGAAGTGCAGCAAACATCAGCTGAGCCAGCTCCCCATTCACAAGCAGAAATACAGCTCAGGTTGCTGGGACTTCAGTTTGCAATTGAATGCAAAGTGGGAAGCTGAGACTGAGGCGAACATTCCCAGGTGGAAAGGCCTTGGATAGTCTTCAGCGGCAGAAAGTAAAAGAGGTTTCCAAGGTCCTCCACCTGCTCTGAGATGCTAAACAGGACCACCCAGGCAAGGGCAAAGCACCTCCGGGAGGGAAACACAGACCCTGACTATGACTCTCCAGGGGTCATAGTGAGCTCAGAGTTTAGATGGAGGAACAGTCGTAGCCCACTCACAGCTGGCAGCAGGAAGACCAGAAATGGCACCTGCTTCCCACAGTGGGAAGATTTCTCCACAGTGCGTGCAGATGCAGGTCCCCTCTGCAGAACTCTCTGTCTTCCAGAGCAGAGCTCACTTGATTTTTTACTTACTAGGAGCTTATTCATGCTGTAAACTAAAGTAAACCTTACCTTCACATCGTGCAGAATGAAAAAACAACACAACATGCACCGGTTGTCGCTATCCTGTATATGTTTAGTGCTGCCCTCTGGTGGTCCTTTTGGAAAACACTCTTTTTTCTTTTTCTTGCATTTTTCCCCCCTCTTTTTTTGTGGTGCTGGGAATTGAACCCAGGGCTTCACACATGCTAGGTAAGCACTCTACCCACTAAGCCACTTCCATATCCTTTACATTTACTTTTAATTTTGAGACAGTCTCACTAAAGGGCCCAGGCTGACCTCATATTTGCAATCCTCCTGCATCGGCCTCCCAAGCACCTGGGATTACAGGTGTGTATCTACCATGCCTGGCTTATAGTCTTTTCATGTAACTCCCTGGAAGGCATTGGCCCAAAGGCTTTGCATTTATTAAGTCATTTAATACTCATTTCACACATGAGGAAACCAAGGCAGTGAGTTGTGACGTGATTTGTGATTTGCCCGCCACCATACCACTAGTGGGACTCAGTAGAGATCTGCCTTAGGCCTGGGTCTTGGCCTAGGGCATACACAGCATGTTGGGAGAAATTTGAAGAGAAAATTTGAAACAACATGCAGATGGGGGAAACTGAGGCCCAGCTGGGCCTTGGGTCTACCCTGTACACTAGAGCCGGAGGGTCACAGCTGAGCCTGGAAGAAGCTCGGTGCCCTCACCAGCATTCGGCTACTCACCATCACCCCTTTGACCCAGCCAAAGCGCACAGGCTCCCCGGGGCTCTTCTCACTGTGGGTGCCCGCCTCGTCCTCCACCAGCCCATTGGTCAGCTCACGGCTGGGCCGGCTGTCGAAGGACAGGCTGTGCAGGTGGCTTCCTTCCTGCTGAGGTCCAGAGACAAGAAGTCAGGCCTGCATGGGTGTTGCAGGTTGGGTCTCTGCAGCCAGTCTCCCACCTGCTCCACCGTGTCACATCCAGGCTACCTCAGACTCAGCCTTGGTGGTGTGGAGCTGCTCCTGGGTCTTTCAGAAAGACTGCAATGGCAGTGGGGAAAGGTGACAGGAGAGACTGGGTGTGCTGGGCACTCCTAATCATGGCACCTGCTTCCTGTTGCAGAGCAGAAGCCTGGGACCCAGCTAGGTAGACACACAGCCCGAGGGGTGGGGCAGGGTTACCGTCACCAGACAGAGGCAACAGCATGTCCGGAACCATGCAGGGGCCCATGGCAGAGCTGGGGCTGGAACCTAGGCCTCCATCCCAGTGCAGCAGGTCCTCCCATGTGCGCCCAAGTGACTGCAGCACCCTCTGGGGCTTTCTTCCTGGCCCCTCAGCTCATCAGCCCTGGGGAGATCACAGGGCTGTGTATAGCCACCCTGGGTCAGAAGGGGGGATTGCTCTGGGTAGGGAGGGATCCTGTAAGTTTAAAGTCTCAGCCCAGGGCTGGGGATATAGCTCAGTGGAATAAGCGCTTGCCTAGCAAGCACAGGGTCCTGAGTTCAATCCCCAGTACCGCAAAAAAAAAAAAAAAAAAGTCTCAGCCCATGATCAAGAATGGTGATGTCAGATAGGAAAACTGAAGCTACGCAGAAGCTGTGACGATCAGACTCTCAGGCCTGCACCCTCCTCAGTCCAGCAAGCCCCTTCCTGAGAGAACCTTTCCTGCCCTCTTCTCCCCATCTGTGTCAGTGGTGTGCAGCCTACTTGCATGCTACCACTGACGGAGGTGCTCACTTCCTCTCCAGGCAGCCCACCCTGCCCTTGAGTTGCCAGTGCCTGGAGAAGAAGCATTACATGTGCCCAGAGCTTCACAGCTCTCTCTCTCTGGCCATTCCATCTGGGCCTCTCAGTCCTGAGAAAGACCCTCATCCATCTTTGCAGCCCTGGTGACAGCCCCAGGCTCAGAGGTGTTAGGTCACACAGCAGGGAAGTGGCCAGTCTTCTGAGGTGAGCTTACCTTGAGGAAGGAGTGCAGGTCAGCCAGCGTGGGCCGGACCTTTCGGGGTTCGCCAGGCAGGGTGCTGTTGGCATAGTGCTCGTAGGCAGGCACCACATCAATGGTGTTGTACCCAAAGGTGCGCATGTAGAGGGTGCTGCCATGGGTCAGGTGGTTGGGGTGGCTGGTGTCATAGGTGGTGGTTGGTAGGGGCTCGTCGCCCCCCAGGAGTGTGCTGATAGTGAAGCGCCCGCTGCACAGAGCAGGGTTCCCGGGCATCTCCGTTGTGGGCAGCTCTGCCATTGTGGCTCAGGTAGGGGGCCAGGGTCAGCAAGGACATTCAGGGTGGCTTTATAGCTGAGTCTACAGCACCGGAGGGAGGCGGGAGGGTGGCCCAAACCGCCCACAACTGGTGAGCAGCGACCCTGGACAGGTAGGATCAGAACATGTGCCCCTCCTGTCCTGCCCACTGTTGGACTAGTGACACAGGGACCTGCCTAAGATCAGCAGGGCTGGACTTGCCTGGAGCTGGACACTTGCTGAGTCCTCTGAGTCACAGAGATCCCCAGGCAGGACCCAGGAAAGAATAGTCAGCGGAAGGACCCTGAGCGACCTGCAAGAGACCACACTTGTGGCAGGAGCCCTGTCTCCCATCCCAGTGCTGGCCCAGGTTGGGATCTGGTTTTGTTAGCATCCGGAGGTCCCCTCTTGAATGCACCATGGCAATGGGAGTGGATTCTGTGACGGAGCCCAAGGCCACTGCAACAGGGACAGCCACTGAAATGAGTTGCAGATAGATGAAAGAGGGACCAGGGTTCTGAGAGATTGGCTGTTGGTGGGCAGATGCTTGAGGTGTCCCCAGAAATAAAGGACATATTCTAGCTGCTGTGAGAGCTCTCAATGTCTGCCTATGTCCAGGACCTCAGCTGTGGCCACTCTTCCCTTAAGGGAGGGGGAGGAGGATCTGGCTCCCTGTCCTGACTAAAGGGCCAGCAGCTCCAAGCTGCCCCTGAGGCTTGGAGTTCGCACCACAGCCTACTCCACACTCTGCCCAGTGCTACTCCGTTCCTTCTGCCCATGGGCACTGACCCAAGGGTGGGGTGGCCTAGAGGCTCATAGAAAATCACCGACTCATCGCACCTAACAGCCTTTCTGCTTGGGTGGAAGTGGGCGGCAGAGACAGACGGGGCACTGTGTCTGCACTCAGTGCCGCTGCGTTAGTGGGGGCTGGACCGGGCAACACCCCACCCCCACCCCACAGTGAGCGCAGCAGTAGGACAGAGGTCCCTGGAGGAGGGTCAGTTTGGGGACAGGCAGGGGAGCCTTCCTTCGGAGGGGCCCCTGACCTGAGTCTTGGAGGATGGGTGGTTCCTCTTGGAGTCTCTGGAGGGAGACCAGAAGGCCATGGCCAGCTCTTGCACCTGGGAACCCTCGGCTTATGCTCAGGCTCCAGCCATCCCACAGAGAAAGATGGCAGGCTCACTTCCTTGCCCTTCCTAGCCCTGCCTCTCAGAGCTCACAGGAGCTCCCCAAGGGACCTCCTCTGAGGGGCTCAAAGCCCTCAGGGCCCCCCTCTTCCCACAGTGAGTCAGCACTCATGGGAGCCTAGAGAGGTCCAGTAGGTTCATGTTGCCCCTCACTGCTCTGGGCCAGGACCCCCAGGACAGGTGTGCCCAGCTGGAGGCCGGGCCAGGCCAAAGGCGGCAGGTGGAAAGCGCTCGGGCTGTTAGTGTAGCCAACTGCGCTGGGAAGTCACCCTGCAGGGTGGGGGTACTGGAACCCACCAAACCAGGGTCAAGTCTCTTTGTTTTTGTTTTGTTTTGCAGCACTGTACTAGGGATTAAGCCCAAGGGTACTCTACTGCTGAGCTACAGCTCCGTGTCTTTCTAGTTTTCCTTTTTTCATTTTGAGACTTGCTCTTGCTAAATTGCCCACGTCCTCTTGCCTCAGCCTCCTGCAGAGCTGGGCTTATAGGCATGTACCTGAGCACCAGCCTCACAAACAAGTCTGCACACCTCAGGGCGTTTTTCTGGGGAGAGGGCCCTAAATTTCACTGTAGAGTGGAAGCCCACAAAGGCAGGGATTTGGCAGTTTTTTTGTTCAGCTACAATTTCAAGCAACTAGAACAGCACCCAGGAGGTGCTCACGAAAGGCTGTTGACTGTGACGAGGAGACCCAGAACCAAGGAGGGTGGAGAGTGGTTGTGTAGATACCCTTGGCTGACAACTGTCCAGAAGAGGGATGTGCCAGGACTTTGCTGGCTTCCTCTAGCTTGGGGCTCTGCTCTAAGTGGACACTAAGAGGTGACCTGAGAGAACCTAGACCTCAGTGACAAACCCAAAAGGTTATGATCACTATTGTACCTTTTACAAAGTTTAAAAATTCACCACACATCAATTTAAAAAAAAAAAATTGTCTCAGGATTCCTCTTAATAATACCCAGGCTCCCCTTTGCCTTCCTACCCTGGATTTTTAGCCCCTCCATCAGCAGGGATGTGGCCTCAGCCCCCATGCCAACTGCCAGCAGGGCTGAGGCCTTGAAGACAAGGACTCCAGGCCAAGGACCCCAGCGGAGTCAACGCTCCAGTCTCTGAGGCTGCACCCTGGAAGTGGGGGAGGGGATTACGGGACCTTTCCCTGCAGAGTTACTCGCTCATCCTGTCCCGAAGGGCCCTGGGGCAGATCTTATCACCGTTTCAATCTTAAACTGCTAATTGACTGGCAAAACTCACAGTTGCCCCACAGTCCCTTACACCCTGCCCTGGGTGACTGTGGAAAATTCCTGATTAAGATCTCAGGACAGGAAGGAGCCAGGGCTGTTTCCAGCAGCACTAAGGCTATGGCCAGAGCAGGAGCCACAAATTTGCCAGGTGACCTTGGGCAAGTCACTTTCCCGCCCTGGCCTATATCATCAGCCTTGGAGGGGAGCGAGTACCACCTCAAGAACCCTTTCCGGCCCCTCAGCATCTCCCTGGGGTGGGATGGAGTTTAAGCAGGACCCCAGAAAGGGCTTATCAGTAGAATAAGCTAAAGGGACCCTCTGACACCTTGTCCCAAAGCGTGCGTGCGCACAAACACACACACACACACACACACACACACACGCACCCAGGATAGGGGAATCTTATATTTGAATGGAAATTTAATTGAGACATGATCACAGGAGCACTCTTTTGGACAGGGTAAGAGAATACTGTGCAGGGTCCAACAGTCCCTGCCTTCCAGAATTTAGCTTCCAGGTGAACTCTTAGGCTGCACGGCCCCCAGAGCCCTGCAGGCCAGAGGTTCCTTGTACTGAGTGGAGTCCTGTGATTTGGCCTCAAGGAGTCTCAGTTCTGTCAGTTTTCATGTGACTTTGGGCAAGCCGCCTGTCCTGGATGAGCCTCAGCCTCCGCAGCAGCAAAGCAGAAATGTCACCTACACCCTGGCCATCCAGGTCAGCCCAAGTGACACAGGGCCCTTGCCTTCTCCGGCTCCCTGAAGCAAGGGCAGTGACAGTGATGCAGGCAAGGACCCAAAAGACTCAGTGGTTGGGAACCACCCTAGAAGCAAATACTTCAGATGCTGGGGCAGGGAGGAGGGGAAGGGGAAGGGGAAGGGAGAAGAGGAGCGAGAGGAGGGCCCATGACAACCTCTGAAGCCCTGGGCCTCCTGTCTCTTCGGCCACAGAGGCACCTCAGCAACCACTGAGCTCCTCCTGTGTCCGAGGCCCAGGAGCCCAGCACCCAGGTTGGCAGACAGCCCAGCCAGGAGATGAAGCATCCATCCAGTAGAGGAGGGAGACTGTGGACGAGGTGGGTAAGACTGGGCTGTGGTGCTGCGGGCTGGGGAAGGGAGGAAATGGTGGACATCAGGCTGGAAGGGTCGGATTGTTTCTTTATTCCACCGCATTTATTGTCTCCTGCATACCATGTCCTGTGCTGGACATGGGAGGCTCCACAGGAAGCAAGATAAAGACCCTGCCCACTAGGAGCTTACATTCTAGTAGGACAGACAACGACAAATCAGTACTTGTTACGTTTGGTGGTGAGTACTATTAGGGAAACAACAGTTTTTCTTAGGACTGGTATCAGGCCTAAGGATGAAAAATTTGAGCTGGTCACCAACGACAGGAGCCACCCTCGTGCGAGCAGGTGTTAAGGGGTTGTCAGGGAAGGGTACCGTAACTTCAAGAAGGGCAGGGAGGCCCGTGGAGCTGGGGTAGAGGGACCAAGGAGATGGAGTTTGAGACACGGAAGCGGTACATTTGGCTCATAGGCCAGGGTGAGATTGTTCCACCACAGTCAGAGATATCGTTCTCAAAGGTCACTTCGGCATCGACTGAGGGAGACCAGTCAGGACCGCTGCAGGGGTAGGGCATGGCCAGGCCGGGAAGTGCATGGGCAGCTGGATGCTGAGGTGTATTCTGAAGGCAGAGGACAGAACCAGCATGTGGGTGTGTGTGGGCTGGGGTTCATGGGAAGCAGGGACCAGGGAGGACTCCAGGGGGCTGAGTGTATCTTTACTGCATAGAAGTCTTGACAGGAGGGCTAAACCAGACAACAACCCAGCTTGGCTCTGTGCTCACCCCGGCTGCACACAGCCTCTAACAAATGCTGAGTCTGGCACCACCATGGACATCCTAGGGGCCTGGGTGGAGGAGGGGTGAGGGGCTGGCATTGGTATTTTCTTAAAGCTCCCCAGGTGACTCTAGGAATCCAGTAAGCTTACAGGGACTGCACTGTCGCACAGCCTCATTCCACCCCACCCTCTCCCCGAGTCCTTGTATCCGTCTGACCTGGTCCCACGAGGCTCGCCTGGAGAGAATGGGTATGATGCAACCCTGGTGTCGTGAAATAGCCGGGTAAGAGGATGCGCTGCTCGTCGGCCTGATTCACAACACCAGCTGCAGCAAGATACCAGAACTCCGACGGCTTCTCTTCCGGGGCGTGGCTCCTTTGGTTTTCAGACAGTGGCAAACCCGAACCACCGTATCCTCCGGACTACCCCGGGCCAGAGCAGCACCAGGACCCAGGCCTGCAAACACGGAAGCTGGACCTCTGCCCACACGGGGCTCACAGACTTGACTGCAGGGAAGAGGGAAAGAGACACAAAAACCTGTACAGTGCAGGAGGAACAGAGTGGCAATGGGGGGCAGGCCCTAGAAAGACCCTGGAAGCCAGAGGCTGGGCTGCAGCCTTTCAGGGCCAAGAAACTGGGATTTCTCGTAAGCCTGTAGACTGCGTGGTGTGTCTGTTGCAGTCCTGCTCCCTCTACCTGGACAATGTTACAGCAGATAGACACTAAAGTACTTTGAAGCTATTGACAGCTAAAGCCAAAAGGAAAATATGTATACATTAAAACATTTATGTTGTGAAAAGGACTCCTGGTTCCATTTTGTTCATGGATAGACTGGAAAAAAAATGCTTAACCATCATTCACTCTGGAAGTAACTGTAGATATTATGTAGACACATATAGCTATTTTGGAGGATATGCAGAACAAGGTATGGTCATCATCCTCAGGGACATAGATTATCAGAGGAGGTGAGACCAACATAAGCCACAACCTCAGTCATAAAAGCATAAATCCCCAGGCAAAAGGGATGACTTTGTCTGGCCAGGACAAAGGTGGAATACGGTGTTTGAAACACCGGTTAGAATAAAGCAAAAAAGATAACCAATAAATTAAGAAGGCAACAACTCAGTGTTAGTTTGGAGCTTCCTGGCAGCCAAGGCAAAAAAAAAAAAAAAAAAAAACAACTGTAATCTTGAGCAGCAGTCATTGTCTGAGAAAAGAATGATAGTTAATTCTTTTTCTTTTCCTCCTCTCACAAAGTAAACAAATCTCAGTCAACCCTTTAGCCCTCCATTCGCACATAGCCAAGATTTCCTATGAAGATGTTGCCTGAGCCCCTGCTGCAAGAACACAAAGTGATAATTCTAATTTTTAAAACAATCAGTCCTGTAGTAACAGATGTGATCACAGGTTTCTCCCCACTGCTGACCCTGCCAATATGCACTCCCAAAAGGTCAAGGAGTCAAATCTGTTCTCTCTGCTATCCCTAGTCTTTTCATTTTAAAATAACCTTTAGTGTTTCTCACTTTATGGGAAACTAAATAGGACAAACATGGTCCTTCTGCCCAAATTTAAATTCCATGGATGCATTTCTAGCTGGAACACTCTTTAAGGGACTCTTCTGTCATACGACAGAAGACCTACGCCTACTGCAGCAGGGACCAGGGGCCCTAGAATCCCAGAGCTGCCTTTATACCCTACTACCCCACCCTGCGACCCCGTACACAAGCCAGGCCTAGCCCTTGTCACAGAGAGTGGAAGCACATGAGATGGAGGCCTGGCCTGCCACTTTGCCACCTACTTTATGACCTGTGTGCTTTGCTTTCATTATCGGACAAGTGGAGAAATTCTACCTAGTCAATGGCTTGTTTGCTTGTTTTTTAATGCTCAGGAGCGGGGCTTTGTGAAAGAACTATTTTAGAAGACATTAATAGAGTTCTGCAAATTTAAAAAACGAGAGAGAATCTAGCATTTTAGTTAACAGAAAAGTAGGGAAAAACCAATGCCACTTCTGCCCTTCAAACTGACCTCTATTGGGCTGGTTTGTTCAATGTAAGTCAATGCTTTCCGGTAAAAGCAGCTGCTCAATTGTTTTTTTTTTTTTTTTTTTTTTTTTTTTTTTTTTTTTTTTTTTTTTTTTTTTTTTTTTTTTTTTTTTTTTTTTTTTTTTTTTTTTTTTTTT
>PVLD010007107.1:0-94265 GCA_004027595.1 Dinomys branickii | reverse complement strand
GAATGATTCCTTCTCTTTGGGAGAATGTCCCTTAAGCTTTCTGCTGAGAGTTCCGCTTAAAAGGCTGTACAGATATTGGTTAGATACTCCCTACCTAGTGACCTGGGTGAGGTGTGTAAGACCGCTCCCCCGCCCTCCCAGGGTTCCCTGCAGGTATAGGGATGGATCTCCTCCCCCACTCGGTGATCTGGTCGCGAGCACAGTTATCTCACCAGATTTTGGAGTCCCTGCAGGCATGAAGGTTCCAAGGTGCCAGTCTATCCTTTGGGGCTTTCTGCGCAGCCCGCCCGATGCACGCGAAACATGGGACCGCTGGGCGTTGCTGCCGCCGGAGAGCCGATCTCTGTCGGGAGTCGCCGGAGCGCTGCGCCGGCTCGGGAGGCGGGAGGGGCCGAGCTGTCCGTGTTCTCAGGGCGTTAGGACCCAGCAAATCTTCCTCCTCGCTCCCGGCGTTTGGGGCCCTCCGCGCGGCCCACCCGACACGCGCGAAACGTGGGATTGCCGGGCGTCTCCGCCGCTAGCAAGCCGATCTCTGTCGGGAGTCGCCGGGGGGCTGCACCGGCTCGGGAGGCCGGAAGGACCGAGCCGGCTGCGCTCCCACGGCGCTTGGACCGAGTCAAGCTTCCTCCCCGCGCGGATCGTCCCTGGCTCCCAGCGTCTGGGGCTTTCCCACGTCTCGCCCCGGCAGCCTGGTCCGCCCTACCACATCTCCCCCGGCATCTCAGAGAAATACGCCCCATTTGAACTTCCCAGCCGAGGTCCCGGCATTCACGCTCGCCAAGTCTGTCTTGAGCTGGTGGTGTTTATTAAGGAGGATCGCTCCCTTGCTGCTCACCTGGTCGCCATCTTCCCATCCGCCTCGTGAAATTTGTATTCACGTCATACATTTCCACATAAGAATTTATTTGAGAAGAGAGTAACAGTCCCTGTGAACCTTTCTTAGAAACCCTTCCAATTATTTTCAGGCAGGACTGGCTAACAAAAATCTCTGAAGGCAAAGATTCTTTGTATTTTTAAGAGTAAGTATACCTGTTAAAGGATTTTTTTGTTGGTGTCCTTCAGGGAAACAGAAGTGAATCTGCTCACGCAAAAATGAGCTTATCTGATAGAAGCAGAAGACTTAGAGTAATGTAACAGAAAGGTAATGGAAAAGCTCAATTTTCCTTTGACAGGCATCAGAAAGTTGGAATTACACCCCAAAGCAGAAAGTTAGGAGGAGAGTGTCTGTGTGGGGAAAATGAACCCATCCTTCCACCCCACCCTACATCTGGGACACAATGTTGGCATACAGGGGAACATTTCCTGGAGTTCCAGAATGGTGGTAGTACGTGTACTTGTTTATTGCTCAGTATAACCATTTCATTTCCTAGAGAGCAACTCAAATTCTTCTGGGGGTTTAACAGTTCCTCCACAGGCACAGCATCTGGGGCACTCAGACACCCAGGTCTGACTCAAGCAAAGGATGAGCCTGTGACCAAGTTAGACCAATTGCAGTTGTGGTTTGAGCAAAGTATTAGAGACTGAGAATGATGGGAACTTATTGATTCTGGCAATGACTCCAATGCAGATGATCCCGGTAATTTGCTTCTTAGCCTGAAAGAGCCTGCCCATTTCTAGTGCTAGGTTGTCACCTCATCAGTTTTGTGATCTCCTAACACTCTTCCAGAACACTTCATTGGGAACCAGCATAGTACTAGAGACTGAGAGTATGCATATCTTTGCCATGGAATCCTTGTTTTAAATATTTCTGCTTTATATTTCTATTTGTAAAATGTTCATTATGATGTTTCCTATGCCATGGAGTTGTTTTGGGAATCAAATGGATATGATACATGAAAAAGTTCAGAGCAGCGCCTGCTATACATCCAAGCTGTCAACACATTTTAGCTAATGATTTTAGTTGAACACAATTGGTTTCTGTAGCTTACAGATACCATTATTCATCACAATGATAATACTTAGTTTTTAAGTGTAAGCTCTTTTACATTGCAAGGTGTCATCACATCTCTCAGCTATGTTGTAAGCCTCGAGAAAAACTCTACTATACCCAACAGTTTCGTTTGTCTTTTTTCGGAGATTGGGTGAAACTGTCGAGAGATAGAAGATGAGCTTTAAGAAGCAAAATGATTAGAGAACAACAATTCAGAGACAAGAGTGACAGATGAACATAGGCAGCATGGAACAAAAGCCAGGAATCCTTAGGGATTTGGAGGACTGCATAGGCCTTCTCACATGGGAAGCAGCAAGGCTTGGGGGAAATCTTTTCTCTCTGGTCATTTAATATTCTTCAAAGCATAACTTGTTACCTACCAATATCCATTGACTTCTTCATGCTCAGTAATAGAAACCTGATTTATTTTTATTTTCAGGTGAAGATGGCATTACATGCCTCCTTTCCTCGTGGTTAGGTGTGGTAAATGACTAAATTCTATCTAATTATAGATAAGTGTTGCGTAGGCTAACAGATGGCTGATTCTTAAAAAGAACAGATTCAATTTCAAGGAGAGGGAAATAGGCTTCACCTTTTGATGGGAAGAGACAAGGTTTTAAGGCAATTTGGTATCAGAAATATCATGGTTATTTTGGGAAATATCAACCAATTTTATCAAATATAACAACTATTGAAATAGTTTTGTGTTGTTATTCTTGGTCTACTGACATTGTATAGTATTAATTGATTGCCCAACATAAAACTATCATACATTCTTGGATAAATTTCTCTTTGGCATGGAGGGCAGTATTTTAAACTTTTGTTGTTAGAGTTTTCCTATTTTTCAATTGGGAATTTTATGTTTCTGGTTAACTCAGCTGAGACCTTCATTCTTGAAATCTTAGTGGGATAAACTTTAATTCTCTAATTTCATAGCCTAGTATCATCCAAAACCCTTACAAAATTTTTGCAAACATCCGAGGGCCTTCATCCTTCTTATCTCTTGCTCCCTTGTGTCTTCTGCCATCATTCAGCGTACCCCAGCAAGGTACCCATCTGCCCTTTCAGTTTCACAACAGGACTCCCTCAGACCTGACGTCCCTCACCAGTGTGATGACATCCCTCATCAATGAATTGGTAGATATCACAGGAGACTTGTGGAGAGGAGACAATGCTGCTGGTGGTGTGAGAGTCTTTGAAGGGGAGAAGTCTCGTAGAACGCAACTTCCAGCATCTCACCCACACTTCAGTCAGTGTCCTTCCTGTGTTGCCAAAGCCTCTGGGCCTCGCTTCTGCACAGTGGAGAGGACTTTACACTGCTCTGTGTCATCACTTTTCAGTAGAAGAGTTGAGAATTTTCCTTCTGCTCTGAGCGTTTATCAAAATGTTGTAATCTGAAACACATATGTATGATCCAGACCGAGCCCAGTTTTCACCAGATAGTGAGAAGTAATTCAGCATACATTAAGAGTTAATTAAACTCTCCCTCCCTCCCTCTCTCTCATTACACATACTCAAATGTCCTAGGAATTTTTATAATTTTACTACAGTTCTTTATTTTTATACTATAAATATTTGAATTTTCCCATTCCTATCTTAGTTGAAAATTTTTTAAGAGCAGTTTTAGCTTTACAGCAAAATTGAATAGTATGTACAGAGTTCCCATACACTCTCTACCCTACACTTGCCTGGCCACCCCACTTATTAACTTCCACCAAGAGTGGTACCATCAATAAACCTGCACTGATACATATTTTTCACTCACAGTCTGTAGTGCTTGTTAAGGGTGTCTTGTAGATTATATATTTTATTGTTTTGGAGAAATGTATGACATGTATCCACCATTATAGTGTCATACATAATAAATATTATACTGTCATACATAATATTATAGTGTCATATATAGTATTTTCACCACAGTAAAAATCTTCTGTCCTCTATTTATAGTCTTTTTTACCTTTAATCCATAGTAGCCACTATCTTCATGGTTTTCCCTTATCTAGAATGTTGGAATCATATACTGTATAGCCTTTTCTTATGTAGCCTTGTGTAGCCTTTTTCTTATGAACTTCTTTTATTTAGTAAAATGCATTTCAGATTCCTCTATATGTTTTCATGGTTTGATAGTTCATTTCTTTTTGTCGTAGAAAAATATTTCTTTGTCTAGATGGAATAAACCAAAATTTGTTGATCTATTGCCCCACTGAAATTTATCTTTGTTCTTTCTCAGTTTTGACAATTATGAACAAAGCTTCTTTTAAAATGCAGGTGGTGGTTTTTGGTGTTGATATGAATTTTCTGTTCTTCTGAGTAAATATCAAAAAAAAGCACAACTGCAGGATCATAACAGAAAAGTGTGTTTAGTTTATAAGAAACTGCTAAATTCTGCTCCAAAGAGGCTGCAATAAAAATTTGTGTTCCTCCATAGAATCATCAGCATTTGATTTTTAATGTAGTAGATTTTTGTGTAATAGTAGCTTATAATTGTTGTAATTTGATGATAACATACGACATGGAACATATTTTTATACTGCTATTTGCCATCTTATATCTTCTTTGCAGAGATATCTATTAAGGCCTTGAGCCCATTTTTTAAATTAGGCTCTTTTCTTATTGTGGCATTTCCAAAGTTCTTTGATAGAAGTCAGTAGTATATGTATTGCTTTATGGAAGGAACAGTTAATGTTCAATTGTTTGATCAATCTTACATATCTATATTTGTTTTCCTGAGTAACCACTTTGAAGATATCAGTATGTAATATAACAACCATTGTT
This sequence comes from Dinomys branickii, assembly GCA_004027595.1. Taxonomy (NCBI): domain Eukaryota; kingdom Metazoa; phylum Chordata; class Mammalia; order Rodentia; family Dinomyidae; genus Dinomys; species Dinomys branickii. Next base: position 89,560 of record PVLD010007107.1, on the reverse strand, counting down.
AATTTGCTATCACCTTGTCTGAAATTCAATATTGTTTGTATTGTTTTTGTGTTATTTTGTAAATGTATGTGTGTTTGTTAATATATTTTTGTTCTTTTATCTTTAAAATACAACAACCAAAAAAGAAACCCCAAAATTCTTTGAATATTTGGCTAAGAATCCTGTATCAAATATGATTTTGGTTTTTTTGGGTTTTTTTGGCAGTACTGGGGATCAAACTCAGGACCCTGCGCTTGCTAGGCAGGCACTTATTCCACTGAGCTATATCCCCAGCCCCTCAAATATGATTTTGGAAATATTTTCTCCCAGTCCATGGCTGGTCTTTACATTCTCATGATAGTAGCTTTCTCAGAGCAGAAAATTTATAATTTTCTCTGATGTTGTCTAGGGGTTTTAGAGTTTTGTGTATTACCTTTAGATATGTGATCCATTTGCAAATTTTCATCACCTTCTTTTTGAAGTGCACCCTTAGATACATGTTTTAAAGTAAGTTATATTTGTAACAAAATCACCTAGTATGCTTTTTAAATTTAAGATTCCCTGTCCAACACTTTCAGGTTTTCTTCCCACATTATATGAGCATAAAGTTTTTTGTATCTATAAACTTTACAAGAGTCCCAGCCCTTAAAACAAGTTTATACTAGATAAGCCAAGCAGCACAGATAAGAAAAAGTGAAAACATAAATTTTGCAAGAAAAAAATCTATGAGGAAAGATGAACTTTATCATCTGGATCAGATTGGTTCTAGATCAAAGATGCTTTACAGAGTTTTATAGGAGAGAGATTTCATTGGTTTCCTGGGTCAGGCAATCATGCTGGGAGTGTTCTTTTGGTTCTCTATGTGTCCAGAATATACCCAGCCCTTAGCAGCCTCCCACATGACAAAGGATTTGGACTCATGCTCCACAAAAACATGAAATAGGATTGCATTCACCTGCATGTAATCCAAATGATGCTTCTCCATGCTTAGGGTGTGGCTTCTGTTCCCTTAGCCACCATATGGCTATTCTATCTTTATCTCTGCATTTGAAGCCACAAGTCTGTGGGGTGCCCAATGTGGTGCCACATGCTTGTAATCCCTGGGAAGCTGGGACAAGACGATCACAAGTTAGGGCCCAACCTGGGCCACTTGGCAGCTTAGAAAGACTGTGTCTCAAAAAAGTAAATGAATAAATATACAAAGGCTGGGAATATAGCTCACTGTGAAAGTTCTCAGTTCATTCCATAGTTCTACATAAAAGGTATGGGTCAGGTGAATCTTTACAATTTAAAACAAGAGAAGAATAGAGTTTCTCTTAGGCCCATACAACAGACATATGTTGAAATCTCACTGACTAGAACTAAGGACCATAGGAAAGATCTGCCTGCAAATTCTAACTGAAAACCTGAAGTTAGTTTTAGTTTGTCCTTCAACTGCAAAATGTGAGGTGAGAAATGTTTTCAACTGGGCTCACTCTTGCCCTGTAGAAGATCAGAATTCTAGTAATCAGGAAAGGGAGGGAGACCTTTCTAGATAGGCAACTCACTGTAAGTACCCCAGTGAAAACCTGGGGAAAAAACTAAGACATTTAATTCAAAAAGAGATGAGCAAGAGAACACAATATTTGAAGACAGCTTGAGAAATCCTGACTTAGGGGGTGCCTTTGCTTCACTCGCTTCCTGGCCCTGATTTCTTTTTCCCTTTACTTTGCTTCCCTTTAGACTCTGACTCTTACCCCAGAATCTAAAATGAAGAGAGAATAAGCTGGAAAGAAATTATGTAAAACTAGTTTTCCAGAATGGTTTGACTCGCGTCAGTTAGATGTGTCCATATTGGGATCTTCTTTGGTATCTTGATCATCCAACAATAGTCACAGCTAGAGTATCTTCCACAGTGAATGGCAGCATGGTATTATTTCTGTTGTTGATTGAAAAAATGAAGGTTTACAGGTAATACATCACATGGAGACACTAGAAGACGAATATTGAATCTGGGCTTTGAACTAACATGAGAAGTATTTGAAAGTCTCCCAAAGTTTTCACATTAAATGATACACACTTCAGGTTGTGAATTGGGCACTTCAGATCATCTGAAAGCTATGGTTAATTCTGTTAGTGTCTTTTGCCCAAAGAACATTTCTAGAATTTTGTGCTTAATCACTGGCCCTCCTAGTATTTTCATTATTTTCCAAAACCATGGTAATTTTATGTTTATCTCTGATAAGATTATAGCTGTGCTTAAATTAGCACATCTTTCCTTTTGATATCAACTCATTAGTTTTATCTGTTCTCATTAATATTGACCAACATGTGTCTTCTAATTATATGCTGTTATCTCATTCAAAATGGAGCAGAAGATACTGTTATTTATCAGTGGGATTTATCTAGTTGAAAACAGAATCTATAAAAACTAGAACTCCTGAATTAAATAATGAAGGTGGTCTAGGCAGTGAAATTCTCAAGACATTATACCAAAGAAAGATGAAGCCATGTTGATACGTCTGGGTTTTTCTTCAGTATATAATGTGGCAACATGAGTCATTTAGGGGCTGAAGTTCGTCTGTCTCTGCTTTCTTCTTTTTCTTTGCCTTTCGTTTCCCCAAGTTCTCTGAAAAACAATAGTATCTCTCATTGGCTTTTTGGAACCAGGCCTCCAGTCTACATCGTTCCTTGGATTTGGTCAGAGGCTATAAAGGAATCCAGCCAGTGACCAGCTTGCTCTCTCTCCCCGCTTGCAGGCAGGTAGCTCTGGCTGGACGATTTTCAAAAATAATTGACTGTCTTTTTAAAAAGTGGTCAACAATGTGCAATTCTGTAGTGCTGACTATGCAAGCAGGATGCCCAGCAGGTGGTAATGAAAAACTGTTTGTCTTCCGGTCGGTTGAACAAAAGCGATTGTCATCTAGCTATGCTCTGAACTGAGTTTGGTGGGGTTTTTTTGTTTTGTTTTGTTTTGTGTTTTGGGGTTCGCACAGTGAAAAACCAAGCCAGGAGTGATTGCCATATATATGCTAAAGAGGGTGGGCGTCTCAAGGGTAGCTTAATGTTGGATAAAGACCCAGAGTGTGATTTTGCCTTCCTATTTAAGACTCATGTTTCACTTTTCAATACCCACAACTATGCCATTACCCTTTTAGCAGACAGTAATTCACAGAACTCACTTGGTATTTCCTGGTAGTCAAGAGGAATAAGAGCAGACTGGGAATCAAATACAAGTTAGCAGAGATGGAACTGATTCATGAAGTGTGTTAAAGGCTTAAGAATTTCATGGGTTTTTTTTTTTTCACTTCTATTGGATGTACAACCTCAGTTCAAAAGAAAAGAATTAGAAATCTACAATTTTGAATCTGGAAGGGTCTCTAGAGATCTCTAAGCCTTTTTACTTAACAGCTAAAGCACAGAGACCCAGAGAGAAAAAAAGTGAGGGCATTTCTGTTCAAATCACAGAGCTAGTCAGTGGGGGCTCCAGCTTCTGCCCAGTGTGGGATACAGCTCATAAGTCCCATAGCAAAGAAACATAACAAGTTCCTTCTTGTAGAAGGTGCAAGGTAACCACTTGAGGCATCACCTAGTGTGGGGAAAAATGATTTCTGAAAATTTAGAAAGGTCACAGTAACAGAACAGCTCTAACACACAAAGCTCCTTCCTGTTTCACACTGTGCTGGGTATGCTTCACTGGGTCAGCTTAATTGGCTTAGGAGCCCCTCAGCACATTGGTGTAGCACACTGCTGTGTGTATGCAGACAGGTGAGCTATGGAGGGATGAACTTGGGGTTTATATCTGCTGCTTGGTCTCTTCCTCTGTGGCACTGCTCCCTTGATCTGCTTCCTGGTCACTGTGAACTAAGCGGCTTTGCTCTGCCATGCCTTTCCACCAGGATGTTTTCGTGTTGGACCCAGCTGACCATGAACTGAGTCCCAGGAAATCATGAGCCAAATTAATGAGCTCCTCTTTTAAATTGTGGGCATTGGGCATTGTATCCTACTGATGGCAAAGCTGGCTAATATACATACCACCCACCTCTCCCACTCTCACCTCTACCACCAGCCTCTGGAAAACATGAATCTGTTCCTCATTTCTGTAATTTTGTCATTTCAGCAATATTGTAAATGAAAGCGTAAAATACATAAATAAAATATATCAATGAAATCTAATATTTTATGAGTTACTTATTTGTACTCTTTATAATTCCTTGAGAGTCAATGTTGTTGCATGTATCAATAGCTTGTTCCTTTCTATTGATGAATGATGTTCCATGGTGTGCACATACTAAGTTATTGAACTGTTCGCCCATCAAATGACATCTAGGTTGTTTCATCTTTCTGGCTGTTAGGAATAAAGCAGCCATGAACATTTGTGTTCATGTTTTGTGTGAATATACCTTCATTTCTTTTGAACCATTGTCCAGGAATGAAATTGCTGGATCAAATGGTAGTTATAGGTTTAGTTTTATAAGAAACCGCCAAACGTTTTCGCAGAGATGTAGCATCACACCCACTTTACTTTTGCAGTAAAGCCAAAGGACTCAGAAGAGTCCTTTTCCCCAGGGATATTTTTGTGGTTATATTCCCTGAAAGTTATATAATTTTATACTTACCTTGAACACCAGGATCTGTTGTGAGTTTACTCTTGTTTGAAATGTAAGGCTCAGATCAATATTCTTTTATTTCCTTTTTCAATTTTAGGGAGTCAGCCTGCAGTTGTCCTTTTACTCAACATCATTTGTTGAAAAAGTTATCCTCCACGTATTAAACTGACTTTTCAACTTTGTCAAAAATCAGTTGGACATGCTTGTGTGACTCTACCTCTGTTCCATTGATTTCTGTGTCTAATTCTCTGCTAGCATTATATACTGATGATTCCTGGAGTGATATAATGTCTCGAAACCAGGCAAAGCAATTCTTTTCCCTTTAGTCCTTTTGAAAGAGTGTTGAAAACATTGTAAATTGAAATAGACTTTTAATTTTGGCTTTCATCAAAAATTAGTACTTAAAAATCCTTTTGAGTATATAAAAACAATGCAGATTTTTGTGAATTTGCCTTTAGAGAGTACATCTCACTGACACTCTTCCTCTGTGCTCTGTTTTCCACTCGCTAGGAATAAAGTAGCTTTGCTCCACCATAACCTCCCAACGTATGGCTGCCTTGGAACCAGCTGAACCTTCACTGAAGCCTCTGAAACATGAGCCACATTAAAGATCTCCTTTTTCAGTCGTGGGTGTTGGGTATTTTGAACCAATGAGGAGAAAGCTGACCAATACATTAACTATGAATTCTGTACCTATCAAAATTATCATTCAGGATTCAGGAGAAGTAAAGTAATCTGAGATGAAAAGAAACTTTTAAAAATTATCACCAACACAACTACCCTGTTTGAAGTTTTTCAAACAGAAATGATATGAGATAGAAAAGAAATTTTGAGCATCAGAAAAGAGACAATAGTACAAAAACATAAATATTATAAATATGGGTTAAAAACAATAAATTTTCCTTATCTGCATGAGTTTTCTAATTTTGTGTAAGGATTAAAGTAAAAATTGTAACATCACCCGACACTCAAATACATCTAAAGATAAGGAAGGTAAAAGAACCTATATGGCAATGATAATGCATAGATAGGAGTAGCTTGTGATAAATCACATATGTGCATTAAAATACATAGAGTAAACACTAGGAAATTTATAAGCAAAATCCTCAACATTATTCAAATAACCCAGGAGAAGGCAAAGAAAAGAAAAGGGAATGAAAATCAATAAAATGGTACACTTAGGCCCTAACATGTCAATAATTGCCTCAATTTTAAGTAGCCTGCATATACCATTTGAATGACAGAGATTGGCAAATAAAAATATGACTTGACTATTATACATTCTTTATGAGAAAGTCCAAATTCAATAATAAAATAAGGCTGAAAACAAAAGGGTGGAAAGTATGCTTCATACAAAGATTAGTCTAAACAAAAACTAAAAAACCAAGTATGACTATTAATATGAGGTAAACTTCAGAAGAAATAAATTTACTTTAGTTAAAAAGGACATTTCATAAAAATAAAATATCATTCCAAAAGTAAGATGATTATTCTACATGTGTATAGTGTATATATCCCCCACAAATAAATAAGCAAAAACAGGCTGAAAATACATGTACAAATGCTAGTAGACAATTGAAAAGAGAAATGGACAAACCCACAACTACAGATCCTCCATTTTCAGCCCTTGACAGAACTGTTACAGAAGAACTGAACAGCACAATCAACCAACAGACCCCATTGACAGAATATGCCACCCAATAATGGCAGAATGCATACTTTTTTAAACACCATGGGTTATTCACCAAGATATACCATATTCTAGGACTTAGAGAAAGCCTCAACACATTTGAAATAATGAAATAAAATAATTTTAAACATGTAGTTATGTTCTATGAGAAAAATGAAATCAGCCCAGAAATCAATAGCAGAAAGACAATGGGAGAGTATTTAAACTGTTGGATATTAAATAAAACATTTCTAACTATGAGTCCAAGAAGAAATCTCAAGGAAAATATACATGAAATTGAATGAATATGAAAATGCAACACATCAAAGTATGCAGAATGCAATGAAAACTGTGCCAAGAGGGAATATGGCAGTTTCTGGAAGAGACGAGTGTTTGAAACAGTCTAAAAGTAAAGACAATCAGCCGACACACAATGTGTAGGCACTATGAGGCCTTAGATAGAACAGAAAGGCAGAGGAGAAGTGAACTTCTTCTCTCCATGTCTCTCTAATTGGTTTTTTCCCCTGGAGAACCCCAATACATAGGTATAACATTTTATTATATTCTATTTTATTAGTCTCCCTACTAAGTAACTGGAGAGTAGCCAAATTAGAGGACTACCTTGTACAGGAGCAACAGATTTTATATACTTTATTTATTCAACACATATTTTTCAGGACCATCAAATTTAACCACATAGGCTGAAAACAATGCTATTCTACAAGGTGTCAGTTGCATAAACTGTAACACATTATTAGTGTTACTGTATACCCACATGGTAAGATCTTTCCCGTGACTACCTACTGTGATGCAGGTACTGTCTAGGAATAAGGTAGCAAATAAAAGTAAAAACCCCAAGTGGGTCTCGAATGAATGAGTTGGCCATTGCTTCATCCCCGGAGCAGCAAAAGAAAGAGCATCTTTCAAATGCAGTATTCTCAGCAGGTAATACTTACTTGGTAGTAATCTGAATAAACTAATTTTCACTCTAACTTTAAACTGCATCAGCTTAATGTGAAAAGACTGTCTCATACAGATCAGGTATTTTTACCAAGAATGTGATAGCAATTTATGTTTCCTAGAAAATTTTTATTTGTTTCTTGTAGATTCTACACATAGGTTTCATCATGTTTTATATTCCTTATTCATGTATAGAAACATAAAGAATTACCTGATAAGATTAATACATGTATCTGATTGATCAGAACCAATGAAATGCATGGCTAATTTTACCAGTACAGAAATGGAATCCTATTGCAAACACATTGCTCATTTATTATTTCAAATGTGAAATTAAAATTAATTATTGACTTCAGAAGAGAACTATAAGCAATCACAAATATAGGGTAAACACTAGGAAACAACCTACACTTATGCATGATTTGTGTTTCTGAAAGTCAACCTTTGTTTTTAAAAGTGCATATACTCACAAACCCTCAGTGGTTCTGTTTCAAGATCAGTGATTGATTTCTCTTTAAAAAGGATCTTAAACATTCCTTTTGATTTAATTTTATTAATTTCATTTTCTTCAACAGCAATACATTTGGAAAAAGGCATCAATTAGCCATTTCCAGTAAGCATACAATAGGAAATGATCTCAAATTGTAATGAGAGAAACAAAGGTAATTCTTTTAACTCATGTCTTTGCCTCCTATTCAAGACAGACTTATGCTCCATGGGGCCTGAATTTTACACAACTTGAAGCATTATTTTTAAGACAAATAAGCTGGGCATGGTCATGTACACCTGTAATCCCAGCACTTGGAGGCTGAGGCAGGAAGATCATTGTGGGAGTTTGAGGCCATCCTCAGCTACAAAGTGAGCTCAAGGCCAGCTTGAACTGCATTGTGAGACCCTGTCTCAAAAAGACAAATAATACCAATTAGATATAAACAAATGCTTAGGATGAGAAGAGTAACAGTAAAATATAATTTTTAAAAATTAATAAATGTATAAGCAACAATAAAAATCGTAATTAAACAAAAGCCCCCAATAATACTAACATTTATTCATTTCAGCAGCCCAGATTTTGAATGGCAGGGGGTCTGATTTTCTTGTGCCTTTTATATATTAATGTATCAATGTTTCTTCTAATATCCCAACAGTTTTAGTTACTGCATTGTACAGTAGTCACTCTGCCATAGTCAGAGGTAGAATAGAAATATAAGCCAGTCTTATCTTAAGCCTTATCAAAGTTTATTTTTAAAATTATTGGTAATTAAGATACATAGACATGTGACCTCTCATACAGAAAGACTCACTCTTTGTGCATTTGTGCCTTACATACAAAGGGCTTTGACCAATTGCTATTAAAGCATAAAGTATTCTTGTCTACTTATTCTACACTACTGTGTATTTTCCCAGTGGAAGACAGTTTTCATTCTGGTTAGGTGCCAAGCACAATGTTTACAGCATTCTCCTCTGTAAGATTAGAAAATTAAGATGCCCTCTGGTAAGGTTTTTATGGGATACATAGCTATGAGGAAACAGCAATTGATGTAGCTTCCATTTGTACCTTTTACTATATTATAGTGCCTCAGAGTATAAAGACATGTAGGAACCCCCCAAAAAGAGTTTGAAGTACTGAGCTTTTAGAGGGGGGACCTCCTTTTTGACTTAAATATTTATCATAGCGCATCTTGATTTTCTTACCTTACTGCTCTTCTGATAAAGCTGAAAATGACATTGAGATCAAATATATGGTATAACGTGGTCAGAAAGTGTCATCGAAAACTTCTCTAATCACCCTGCCTTTGCCATTACCTGACAACTGTCTGAAATTGCAGAGCTGGACAGCAGATAATGAGAGGAAATAAAGAATACTGGCAAAATATATTAAATTTTGGAAATGTTTCCATCTTTTGTTTCATTAATTGGAAAGTAAAGCAACTTCAAATTCCTAAGGTGGTACAGATTAAAGACGTTATTACTCTAATTGTAACTGCAATGTTTAATGGTTTATCAGCGTTTCAAATTATTTTTTAATGAAATTACAGATGCAAATCATAGGTGATTTCTTTTTAGTATAATGTGAGTCCTTTGGCAAGATACTCAAAATCCATCCTATCAAATTCTGTCATAAAATATTTACACTAATTATAGTCAATCTTCATATCACTTTTTAAATGTTTAATATTTTCTATTTTCTGTGAACATGAAGAGCTGATTCATTTTTAGTAACACGTATGTTGCCCTTTTATTAAATGAATATATAACATGTCTGTATCTGAAAACTGAATAGGGTCATTTTAAAATTATTTTTGATGGTTGACTCATGCTAACACATTTACTTATGGAAAACTATGTTTTTTATTATACATTTTGTTTTATAATGTGCAATTTTCATTTCATAATATAGGCATTATAAGGAATGAAATGAAAAATTAAGGATATTATTTTAAAGACTAAGTTTCTGTTCACCAATTTCTCTCTACAAGAAAAAATAAACACCAACCATTCTTCTTAGATTTGCCAGTCAAACTTATACCCACTAAACTGGATAGATACATGGATACAAATAGTTACACCTCACGAGGAGTGAAAGCCCAGCAGGAAAAGTACTCTACTGAAGGTGTATCTGTAGGGACATTCGAAACTCAAAATGATGAAGTTTTAGAACTCAATAAGGACTTTCTTGAGAGTTCAAGTCTTCAAGAACTGCAATCTTAGGAAATAAAGCAGAGTTTCAAAACTTTTTTCAGTAGCCCTACTAGGTTTTCACAGTGAAGCTCTGGCAGGAGGAGTGGAACCATAGTTTTGTAGAAATATACCTAGAATTCTCTATTCTCCTTACTAAGGCTTGCCACAAAATGCATCTTGCACTTTTGTCAGACTGTAACTGACTGTGGTTTTGATGGCATTACTGTGGCTAACCTAACTGATCTAGGGGAAGGAAATGTACAACTTTGAGCATTAATAGACAGGACCTACTCATAAGATTTTGGAATTCTTCTCTTACTCCAGGTACTTTAGCAGGTCAGTAAGTTTCTGATATGATAGGAGATTATGGCTAAAAGAATTGCAGGGCTTAACCTCTATTTAAGAGGTCTATAAAGACATGCAAAATAACATTTTCCTAAGGGAAATGTTAGCTTCTAACACATAATTGCAACCCCCATAATAAACATAGCCTAATTCCCAGCTAGTTAAATACAAACCTCACTTCATCAACCTATCAAACTGTTATCTTTTCTCTGTCACGTCATGTACAATTTTCCCCCCCAAAATACAATGTATATTATTTTAAATATGAAATGTCAACCAAAGATGTATGTATGGAACATCGGCTCCAATGTAAACACAAATTACCAAGCTAACCCATGAAGACATATATTTAACAGCCCAGTACAAGTGATAAAATTGACACACAAAAAAAGAGTCAATTAAAAATCCCAGGACATGATGGATTAATTTCTAACTTCTAACAACCTTTAAGTGTACCACTAATACTCATGCAGATCTTTAAAGAAATTGGAAGGTGTTGGGGGACTTCCAAGGTCATGTAGGGAAGCCAGTACTGCCCAAATTTCAAAACTGGATAAAGACCCAACAAAAAAGAAAACTAATTTCCACTCTCATCGATCAACATAGCAGCAAAAATCCTCAACAAGATATTAGAAAATAAAGTGTAAGGCATTATCAAAAGATTATATATTATGATCAAGTCCGTTTCGTCCCAGAGATTCAAGGATGACTCAACATGTTAAGTCAATAAATGTAATACCTCATATAAACAGATCATATCAATAGATGCAGGAGAGGTTTTTAACAAAATCCAAGACAGCTTTATGACAGAAATACTGAAGAAAACAGTTTTAGAAGGACCATATCTAAACTTAATAAAAGCTATAGATGATAAGTAAATAGCCAGAATTATACAAAATGGGGAAAAATTAGAAACATTTTCCCTAAAATCAGGGGCAAGACAAGAATGCACACTATCCTCTTTTCTATTCAACACAGAAATGGTAACATTAGCCAGAGCAAGAGAAATAAAAGGGATACATATAGGAAAAGAAGATCACAAATTATCCTGACTTACAGATAATGTGATATTTTACATAGAAGGTCCAAAGAACTCCACCAAAACATTCTGAGAATTAATAACGAACTTTGGCAATATAATGTGACACAAGGTCAAAACACAAAAGTTATTAGCACTTGTGTGCATTACCAATGAATTCAATGAGAAGGAAATTATGAAAACAACATCATTCACCATAGCTTCAAGAAAAATGAAATACCTAGAAATTAACCTAAGCAAGAAAATAAAAGATAGGACAAAGAAAACTATAGTACTCTGCAAAAGGAGATTGAAGAAGATATCAGAAAATGGAGTAATGTCCCCAGCTCCAGAATAGGAGGAATCAATATTGTTAAAATGCCCATGCTCCTGAGACTGTTATATGGATTTAGTGTGGTCTCAATCAAAATAACAACAATATATTTTACAGACCTAGAGAAGATAGTTCTCCAATCCATATGGAAATATAAGAGACCCAGAGTACCAAAAGCAGTTCTGGGCAACAAAAGCAAAGCAAGAGGCATAGCAATATCTGACTTCAAGCTCTACTACAATTCAGTGGTGATTTAAAAGGAAATGGCACTGGAATAAAACTAGATATGTGGATCATGTGAACAGAGTTGAGGCTACTGAAACTTCTCTGATACACTCAGCTATTTGATCTTTGACAAAGGGGTCAAAAGCATATGCTGAAGGGAGGACAGCTTGTTCAACAACTGGTGCTGGGAAAACTGGCTATGTATGTGCAGAAGGTTGAAAATGGATCCTTCCCTCTCGCTATATACTAAATTCAACCCAAAATGGATCAAAAGTCTAAACACTGAAACAGAATCGTTAAACCTAGTGGAAGATAAATAGGTAAAATACTTGAAAATATAAATGTAGGAAAGGATTTTCCGAACAGAACCTCATTTGCACAAGAAATAGCAAGAATCATTCAATGGGATTATATCAGAATGAAAACTTCTGTACATCAAAAGAATCAGTAGAGTGAAGAGAAAACCTAGAGAATGGGGAAAACCTGCCAGCTAATCCTCAGACAGTGGATCAAAGAATTACAAAGAGCACAAGAAAATTAGAACATCTAAAATTAAAGATCCAGTCAAGAAATGTCCAAGAGAAATAAACAGACACTTCACAGAGGAAGAAATACAAGTGGCCAACAATTATGTGAAAAAGTGCTCAACATCTCTGGTTATTAGAGAAATGAAACTTAAAACTATCTAAAGATTTTGCCTTACTCCAGAAAGAACACCGAAACTTAAGAAATCAAACAATGACAAATGTTGGTGATGCTGTGATGATAAAGAACCCCTTCTTCCTTGTTGGTGGCAATATAAAATAGTACAACCATTATTGAAATCATATTGAGGTTTCTCAAAGAACTGAAATTATGAATTCCATATGACTCAGTGATCCTTCTGTTGTGTATCTTCTCCAAAGAGCTTAAGTCATCATACTACCACTATAAAAGCATCCAAAAATTGTGGTAGTATAACTTGTAATAGTTAAACCCTGGACATAGCTTGAATACCCATCAACAGATGACTGGATAAAGAAATAGTATCTGTTTGTCATGGAATACTACTTGGTGATAAGAAATGACAGAATTGAAACATTTGTAGAAAATGGATGTGCCAATATATTGCTGAGTGAAATAAATGAGATGCACAAGTTTTAGTACCGTATGGTACCTCTCATTTTCTAGCACAAAATACCCCCTCGGCCTGTATATTTCAGTTTGTTAGTTGCCTAGATAATAGGTCCTATTTCAGTTTCTGTTGCTGCTGTCTCTTAGAAATAGCTGGTCAGTGTGATGCAGAGCTGGTCACTATGATGCACATTGTATGAACCAATCCCCAACTGGCAAGCCGTTCTGCCTGTGTACTTCCTGCTTACTTATCTCATATAAACCCTAGACCACCAGAGATCAGGGCCCGATATTCTGGGAATGATCCCAATCAGTGCCCATTGACATAAACAAATCTGCCTCCGAATCCTAGATGTTGTTTTGGTGTTTCTGCTTGCCAATGCAATTTGAGTACGGCAAAGTACAAACAAAAATAATCATTAAGAATGGGAAGGAGGGGGCTAGGAGATGTATCTTTTGCCACAGGGAAGTATTCCAAGGACAAAAGCACGAGAGGTGAGGAGGGTGGGAATGGAAAACAAGTAGAATAAAGATGTGCCGTGTACAGGAACCTAATAACCTCAATGAATGTAAACATTATATGCCATAATGTGACATAACACCAATAATATCAACAACAATAAAAAACAAAAGAGGGAAATTGGAGGAGGAGAGAGGAAGAGGGAGTAAAAGTGATTAAAGAGGAAAAGAAGCAAACTGTGGTGTGTATACGTTACCACTCTGCAAGATGATGGTAAACTGCATGAATTGTGAACACGTACTAATGAAATAAAATTTTTAAAAGTAGTAAATGAAATATACAGAACCTTAGCTAATCTTACAAAAAAGAGAAAGACACAAATCAATGCAAAAGCTGAAATTACATTGGCCACTGCCAAAAGCTAAAAGATTATTTTCAACTCCTTCCCCAACCTGTAGGTCAATACATTGGAGAACTCAGAAAAAATGGGGAGATTCATATGAGCTCATAGGTACATATGAATTACCAGTGTGGACCAAGAATTGCAAAGCCTGAATAATCCAAAACAATGAAATGAAGGCAATAAAAGGAAAAACAACAGCAACACTAACAACAGCAGCAACAACAACAATAATAAAACTAACAACTAAGAAAAGCCCATGGCCTGATGTATTCAATGTCAGTTCTACAGGGACTTCAATGAAGAGCTAGTACTAATAATCCTCAAAGTCTTTAACGACAAGTATCAACTAGAAATGAGAACTACAAGTCAATGTCTCCAGTGAATAGATATTTATGAAACCTCAAGAAGACAGTGGCAAACAGAATGAAGACAAATCACCAAAACGATCACACCCCAAGACTAAGTAAGCACCATCCAAGGGATGTAAGAATATTTTAAAATACATATATCAATAAATATAATCAATCACAAAAACAGAATCAAGTTTAAAAATCACACGGTCATCTCAATAGATGCAGAAAAAGCTTTTGACAAAAATCTAACATCCATTCATGATACAAAAGAAAAACCAGAACTAAACAAAAGAAAACAATTGTTTCTTTGCTTTCTGCTGCTATCAGGTAAATAGTTTTCTTCTGCCATGCATATTTGCTATAATTTCATGCCTTAGAGCCACCCGCAGAATAAATCCTCTGAAAATTGTGAACCAAGTTAAGCCTCTTGTGCTTTAAACTGTGGTTGTTTGTTCTTCTGTTATAGTGACAGAAAAACTAACAATATACAATAGTTATACAGAAAGTGAGATTATTGCTATGACTGTGCATTGCTATGTGGTTTGGAATAGGCTTGTGGGAGGAATTTGAAAGGTTTCAATATGCTGGCTAGATAAAATGTAGAATCCTGTAAATAGAGGTCAATGAGAGATGTAGATGTGAAGCCTGAAGACTAGAAATTTGACAACAGTGCAAACACTAAAGGCCAGACTCGTGATTTCAGGGGGAAAATGATAGTCATAGAAAGGTAGATAAAAGACCAAGCATATTACATTCCAGCAAAGAATTTCTCTGCATTTTGGCAATGTCCGAAAACTTTTTGTATGACTAAATCTAAAACTGGTGGACTAATTAATCTGGTAGAGAAAATTTAAAGAAGCCCAAAGTTTAGGGTGTAGCATGGGTTCTGCTAGTTGTTTTGAGTTGGATCTACAGTGATGGTCAGGAACAAAAATCAATGGACAAAAATAAAATAAAAATGTACCAAAGATCTAAATATTAAAACACAAACACTAAATCTGCTGGAAGAGATAGATGTCTTTAAATCTCTTGAAGACATAGGTGTAGATAAAGAATATGAACAAAACCCTGACTGCATGAGGAATACTACAAAGAAGCAAAAAAAAAAAAAAAACCTGAGATATTATCTTATTAAGAAGCTTTTGTAACACAAAAATTATCAACAGAGTAAAGGTAATTCACAGAGTGAGAAAAAATCTTAGCCATTTTTCCTTCAAAGGACTGATGTCACGGCTGGGGATATAGCTCAGTGGCACAAGTGCCTGCCTGGCAAGCATGATGTAATGAGTTCAATTCCAGGTACCAAAAAAGAAAAAAAGTACTGGTGTCTAGAACATATAAAGGTTTGAAAAAAATCAGATCCCCAAAGTTTAAAGACATAATCCAAAGGTAGGTGACTGAATGAATAGATGTTTCTCAGAAGAATAAGTACAATGTCAAATAAATATATGAAAAAATATTCAACATCACTGATCATTTGAGAGATGCAAAATAAAACAACACTGAGATTCCATCTCACTCAAGAAGGAATAGCTATTATGAAGAAATAAACCAGAAGAAACACAAATGGCAAATTAATATCTGAAAACATGTTCAACATCATTGGCCATTTGAGAAATGCAAATTAAAACCACACTAAGACTTCATCTCACCCCAGAAAGAATGGCTATCAAGAAATCAATCAAGAACAAATGCTGGAGAGGCTGTTGGGAAAAGGAACTCTTCTCCACTGTTGGTGGGTGTATAGTTTGGTGTGACCACTGTGGAAATCAGTGTGGAGATTTCTCAGTAAACTAGGATTAGAGATCCCATTCAACCCAACTATTCCCCTGCTGTGTATTTTTCCAGAAGAACTGAAAACATATCACAGCGATATATGCACACCCATGGTTATAGCAGCACAATTTGTAATAGCTAAATCTTGGAAACAACCCAAAGGCCCATTACCTGAGGAATAGATAAAAAGATGTGGTATTTTTATATAATGGAGAGTTACTCAGCTATACGGAAAGATAAACTCAAGGCTTTTATAGGTAAATGGAAGCAACCAGAGGCCAACTAGAAACCTTATTTATTTCATAAGTGAAATAAATCAGACTCACATGTGTAAATATCATTTTGTCTCCCTAGGTTAAGATACTAAGAGTAGATAAAATCTGAAAAGTACAGTAGATACTGTGAGAGGGAAAGGAACTGCTCAAAAGGAAAAAAGAAACAACTGGGATGGGTGAAAGGAGAAAAGGAAGAAAAAAGGGAATAGCTAAGATAATTATAGTACTAATTTCTATTGGCTTATTGAAATAAAGTTAATACCTAATTGTTTGATGAATTTTGCATGCCTATATCTAATAACCTGACAACTACTTTGAAGATAACAGTATGCAATATCAAAACCATTGGTAGTTTCCTATCATTTTGTTTTGAAGTTATGTGTCATTTTTATTGTTTTAAAAATTCTTTTTAAAATAAAAAAGAATTCAACCAATAACAGATGTTAGTGAGGCTGTGGACAAAAAGAATCCTTCTCCATTGTTGGTGATAGTGCAGACTGTTGCAAGTGCTGTGCAAATCCGTGTGGAGATTCCTCAAAAAACTAGGATTGGAGGTCCCGTTTGACCCAACTATTCCCCTTCTTGGTATTTTCTAAAGAATTAAAAGCATCATACCACAGTGCTATATGCACACCCATGTTTGTAGCAGAATAGTTTGTCATAGCTAAATCTTGGAAACAACCCAAATGCTCATCCACTACCAAATGATAGATTTCTTTTGTTTTAAAGATAAAAGAAAGAAAATATATTAACAGATACGTGGACATTTACAAAATAACACAAAAACAATACAAGCAATACATATTTTCAGATAAGGTGATAGGAAATTAACAATGGTGGCTGTGTTACATATTGATATGTTCAAATTAGTTACTCAGATAAATATAGGCAAGTGAGATTGATCAAACAATTAAACATTAATTATTCCTTTCAATAAAGTAATAGAAATCAGTAGTACAACTGTCTTAGCTATCCTGTGTGTACCTATATGCGTATTTTCCCTCAATTCTTTCTTTCCCCTCATTCCAGTTGCTCCCCTCCTCATGGAATTTCCTTCCCTTCGCAATATCCATTGCACCCCTCAGACTTCATTCACTTCCATGAGTCCTTACACTAGTGAGACAAGATGGTATTTACACATGAAGGTCTGATTTATTTCACTTTTGAGTATGGTCTCCAGTTGTGACCATTTACGTATAAAAGCCTTGAGTTTATCTTTCTTTGTAGCTGAGTAATATTCCATTATATAAAAATACCATAGTATTTTTATCCATTCCTCCGTTTATGGGAATTTGGGTTGCTTCCGTGACTTAGGCATTACAAATTGGGCTGCTATAACCATGGGTGCACATATATCACTGTAATATGATGTTCTCAGTTCTTCTGGAAAAATACCCAGAAGGGAAATAGCTGGATTGAATGGGACCTCTAACCCTGGTTTACTGAAGAATCTCCAGATTGATTTCCACAGTGGCTTCCCCAGTCTACACTCCCACCAGGAGTGGAGAAGGTTCCTTTTTTCCCACAGCCCCTCCAGCATTTGTCACTGGTTGATTTCTTGATGATACCCATTCTTTCTGGGGTGAGATGGAATCTCAGTGGTTTTTTTGGGGGTGTATTGGGAGTAGAACTCAGGACCTGGCACTTTCCAGGCAGACACTTGTGCCACTGAGCTATATCCCCAGCCCTCAGTGTTTTAATTTTCATTTCTCAAATTACTAATGATGTTGAATTTTCTTTCATGTATTTATTTGCCATTGTACTTATTTATCTGACAAGTGTGCATTCATCTCAGATGCCCACTTTTGGATTGGGTCTTTGAATTTGGAGGAGTTGAATTTTTCTTTATATGTTGTAGATAGAAGTTGTTTGTCCAAGGGACAGGTGGCTAAATTTTTTCCCAATTTGTGGGTTTTAGTTGCATAGGAGTGGTGACCACAGGCATCCTTGTCTTGTGCCTGATTTTAAAGTGAAAGCTTTCAAGATTTTGCTAATTTAGTATGATGTTGGCAGTTAATTTGTCATAAATGGCTTGGATCAGATTGAGGTAAAAACCATCTGTTTCTATTATGTGTAGTGTTGTTATCATGAATTAGTGTTGGACTTTGTCAAAAGCTTTTTCTTCATCTATTGAGATGATCTTATAGTTTTTGACTTTGGCTCTGTTGATATGGTGTATTACATTTACTGGTGTGTGTATATTGAACCAGCCCTGCATTCCGGGGATGAATCCCTCTTGGTCATGGTGTATGACTTTCTTGATGATTTGCTGCATTCTGTTGACTAGAATTTTATTGAGTATCTTTGTATCTATGTTCATTAAGGAGTTTTGTCTGTAGTTCTCTTTCTTGTTTGGGTCTTTCTCTGGCTTTGGTGTCCATATAATATTTGCCTTTAGAAATGAGTTAGGAAGAATTGCTTCCTTTCAATTTCACTGAAGAGTTTTGGGAGTATTGGCAGTAAATTTTCTCTGAATTTCTTGTAGAATTCTACTGTGAATCCATCAAGACTTGGGCTTTTCTCTGCTGGATTTTAATCACATTTTCAATTTCATTAATTGCTATTGAGTTATTAAGGATTTTTATATCATCTTCTTTCAACTTTGGTAATTCATACATATCTAGGGATCTGTCCATTTCTTCTGAGTTTTCTATTTTATGGGAGGAAAGATTTTCAAAGTAGATATTGGTGATATTTTGAATTTCTGTACAACCCATGGTGATTTCACCCTTTTCATTCCTTATTGCATGAATTTGAGTTTTTTCTTTTCTTTTTTTGATAAGGTTGGCTAGAGGTTTATAAATTTTATTTATAGAAGATGTATTTTTAATACAATGGAGTGTTATTCATCCATAAAGAAGGATAAACTTGAGACATTTATATCTAAATGCATAGGCCATGAGAACATACTCTTATGTGAAATAAATTGGACACATATATGTAAATATCACATTGTCTCTGGTGTGAGAAACTGAAAGTGTGTAAATAAGAACCAAAAAATGCAATAGATATTGTAAAATAGGAAGAAATTATTCACAAGAAAGAGATATGGGGGGATGAGAAAACAAGGATAAAATGGGCATAAAGCTTTATAAATGGGGGAGAAGGGTTGAAGGGAGGGGAGAGGAATGGGAAAAAAGAGGAGCTAAGATATATCACATACAGGCATAAGTTCCCCATGATAAATGGGATCATTATCTATATATTGTACCAATAGACTTAATTTAAAAAGAAAAATAAAGCCTTAAAATGCAGATGATATTGGAAATTCTAGATAAATTCTGCATCCAGAAAATGTTCAACTCTTTACTATAACCTTGCACACCATGGCCCTATAAATACCAACGTTTATATACAAAGATTTTTAATTCAATCTCATGTACATCTTCTGGGACTTACAAGCAACTGTCCTAAACACTGAAATTAAACATTATATGAAAAATAACATAAGATAAATGAAATAAAATAAAATAACATAATAAACAAAAAATAAAATAATATAATATACAATTTTTCAGCTTGGCTAGAAAGAAAGCACCTGTAAAATTGGGGCCAAGAAAACTGTGGTGCTGAAATGTTATCTTTCAAAAGAAGCCAATTACTTTGAATCAGATGGCCAGAAAAATTCTCAAAAAATGGCCAGACCCTCGTCTATGCAAGCTTAAAGATATAAAACAGAAAACAACTTTGAAAGGTTTTGATTTGAGAAGAGAGCCCTGATCATTCAGGACTACGAAAGGAAATACTTTCCTCAGCTTAGCCATTTAAGCACTCAGAGGGCATTGCAGTGATGGTCCGAGGGGACACAGTTACTGTCGCACAGGTGGTGGAAATTGGTATCATCCATGCACTGTCTTTTTTTTTTTTTTTTTTTTGAGGTACTGGGGATCGAACTCAGGACCCTGCGCTTGCTAGGCAAGCACTTATTCCACTGAGCTATATCCCCAGCCCTTCGGTATCATCCATGTAGTTCTGGTTTTGCAAGCAGTGCAAGAGCTATAATGTTGTGGAGACTTCCACCCAGATTTCAGAGGCATGCCTAGGAGGCCAGGTGGTGTCCCCCAAAGGGTGATGTGTGAAGCTGTGATAGAGGATCCTAATGTATAGTGGACACTCCAGGAAGTTGGAGATGCCAAAAATGTGGATCATCTGCTGAGGGAAACTACAGGCAGTGACTAAATCCTGCCAAATGGAGAGGTCACATTGACTCCAGCCGACCGGGCCTTGAGGCAGGACTGCCCAGGCCTTTGGAGTTCTCATCTTAACACCGCATGCCTCAGGTGTGAGCAGAGAGCTACAAGATTTAATCTTTGCCCCACTAGGGCTCAGTGTTAATTTTTTCTGATTCCTGTCTATCTCCCTATTCCTCCCACTTGGAATGGGAATGTTTACTCTGTATCAATCTATGCTAGAATTCTTCAGTCTTCTTTTTGATTTTCACAGGTACTCACATCTAAAATTTTGTATTGCCTCCTACAGTTTCGTGTATTTTGAAATGGGTCTGTTGGGAAGATTCAGATTGCTAGGAGTGTGACCTGGAAGGGTGTATTATTGTCCTTGGCTCCTGCTTTACCTCTCTGACTCTTGGATGCTGTGGGTTAAGCAGTTCTCCTCTGCCATGCCATTTCTACTCTGGAGCCAACCCACTGTGAGGTAAAACGTCTACAAACTATGAGGCAAACAAATGTCTCCCATTTAAAATTGTAAATATTGGGTATTTTGTCCCAATGACAAGAAAGCTGAGTAATACAACACTTGATTAAAGGAGGTGACTCTTATTCCATGAAGCTCCTTGCACTACACACATAAGCCTTTCTCTTTCCGGAACAAAACTACCCTGTTCTCTTCTTTAATCTCCAAGTATTTAGTTTGGGGTCAAGTCCAAGCTCTACATACTAAAAGTTGTAACCAAACTAGCCACAAATAATAAGACTTACCCTCCTAACAATTATTTAATGTAAAATAAATATTAATTATAAACACAATGGTATAAGGCAAATCTCTAGAACTTTGACACTTTGCAAGAATAAACCTTTATACCATTGAATAGCAATGTCCCATTTCCCATTTTCTCTCAATCTCTAGCAAACACCATTCTACTCTGCTTCTATGACTTTTGCTATTTTAGGGATCTCATATAACTGGAATAATTCAGTGTTTGTCTTTTCATGATTACTATATTTCACTTATCATAATGTTCTTAAACTTCATTTATTCTATAACCCCATAACATGAAGTATTTCCTATTTATTTATTTATTTATTTATTTATTTATTTATTTTTTATTATTATTATTTTTGTTCTGTGTTGGGGAGTGAATCCAGGACCTTCACACTGAGCTACACCTCCAAGCCCTCTAAAACAGTTTGAGACAGGGTCTTACTAAATCATTGAATTTCTCAGGCTCAGCTTGATTTTGTGATCCTCCTGATTCAACCTCCAAGAAATAGTATTTTCCTCTCTAAAGGCTGAATAATATTTCATTGAGTGTACGTATGCTGTGGTTCATATGCTATGGGTCCCAGTGTGCATATGTTATGGTTCTCATGATTTTATGTATTAGAAATTTCAACCCCAAAGCTATACAGCAATGTTAATTACAGGTATGATCTTAGTGACGTAATTATGATGAGGTCATTAAAATTGGGCTGCAATGATAACATTTATGACTTTATAAGGATAGGAAGAGATGGCATGCTTGCTCTGTATCCCTATATCATTCCCTCCACCATGTTAGCAGCTAGAAGGTCGTCATAGGACGCCAAGAATGTCACAGCATCATGATCTTGTGCTATACAGCCTCTAAGACCGTGAGACTAATAAATCGCTCTTGTTTATAAATCACCTGGTTTGTGTATTTTATTACAGCAATTAAAAATATACAAAGACATATTTTTATCCACCTATCCATAGACATTTAGGTTAATTTTATATCTAACTATTGCAATTAATGTACAATTAACATGAGAATGTAGATATGTCTTTAAGAGTCTGATTACTATCATTTAGGTAACTATTCAGAAGTAGGATTGTGAGATTATAGTACTTCAATTCATTATTTTTAAGAAGACTTCATATGTTTTCATAGCGATGAAACCAATTTATGTTCTTACCAATAGTGCACAAAGGCTCCAATTTATCCCCATCAACATCAGGTCTTATTTTCTGTTCGCTTTTCCTATAATAGCTGTCAACAGGTGTGAAGTGATGTTTTATTGTGGTTTTTGCATTTCTTTGTGCATTAGTGATGTGGAGCATTTTGTCACCTACCTGTTGAACATTTGTAAGTCTACTTCAGAGCAATCCAAGTAATTTGTCCTTTCTAAAAGCACATATTTTCAACTTTTTTCCTTTTGCCTTGCAAAATGTTTGGTTTTGATGTAGTCTCATTTGTCTAGTTTCGTTTCTGTTGCTTTTTCTCTTGGTGTCACACCAAAAATTATTGTCAACCTCAATGTCATAAAGCTTATCCTCTAGGGGTTACATGTTTCTAGTTTTTCTCGTATGTCTTTGTTTTGAGTTGCTTTTTTGTAAATGATGTAAGGCAAGGTTCCAATTTCATTCCTTTTAGTGTGTACAAAGTGTTTTCTTTGTGCCATTTGTTTTAAAAGTCTGTCTTTCTCCACCATATATTATTGACAACCATCTCAAAAATCCTTTGGTAGCATTTTTGAGGTTTATTTTTTAGCTTTTAATCTTATACTACTGGTCTGTATGCTTGTCTTTGTGCTGCTAGCAAACTGCTTGATTACTGTGACTTTGTAACATGTTCTGAAATTAGGAGGTATGAAGTTTCCAGATATTTTCTTCTTTCTTGATTGCTTTCACTATTTAGCATCATTTATAGTTTCATATGAATTTTTGGATTTTTTTATTTGTAAAAAAATTTGGATTTTGATAAGGATTGCATTGAATCTGTAGACCACTTTTGATAATATAGACATTTTAACATTATTACAACTTCCAATCTACAAGCACAGATTCATGCTACTATGTATTTGTGCATATCTGCTTATCTTTGTTCAGCAATGTTTTGTACTTTTCAGTGTAAAAATCTTTTGCATACTGCTTAAGATTAGATCTAACTATTTTAGTCTTGTTCATGCTACTAAAATGGAATTGTTCTTGTAATTTTCTTTGCATATTGTTCATCATTAGTTTGCAGTAAAAGAGTTGATTTTGTATGTTGATTTTATTTTCTGCAATATGATTGAACTTATTTATTGTTTCTCACAGTTCTGTGATGTGTGTGTGAAGTTAATACCATGCCATCTGCATACATTTTTACTTATTTCTTTCTAATTTTTTTTGTTTTGTTTATTTCTTTTGCCTAATTGCTCTGGGTAGGACTTCCAGTAATATTTTGAAGAGAATTGGTGAAAAGGGGTCTCTTTCTCTTGCCTCTCATCTTAAAGGAAAAATGTCAACTTTTCACCTTATGTATGATGCTAGCTATGGACAGGTTATATGTGGCTTTACTGTCCTGAAGTACATTTCATCCTCATCTAATTTGTTGAAAGTGGTTTTCTTAATCATGAAAAGATGTTGAATTTTGTTAAATGCCTTTTTTTGCATCTATTGGCATAATCATTTGGGGTTTTTTTTTGTTTGTTTGTTTTGTTTTGTTTTAGACAAGGTCTAATTATGTAGTTTGGGCTGGACTTGAACTCACTATGTAGCCCAGATTGGCTTTGAACTCACAGCAGCCTTCCTGATTCAGACTCCTGAGTGCTGGAATTATAAGCATGTGCTAGAATCATATGATTTTTATACTTTATTCTGTAAGTAATATGTATCATACTTAGGTTTCCTATATTGAATCATCCTTGCATCCCAGGGATAAATTCCAGTTGACCATGCTGTATGCTCATTTTAATGTGCTGTTTAATTTGGTTTGCCATTTTCTTTAGAACATATATTTATGTTCATCCAGAGTATTGGCTGATAATTTTATATTGGTTGGTAGTCTCTAGGTCTGGTTCTGAGATCAAGGTAATACTGCACTGTAGAATGAGTTTGGGGTGTTCCCTCTGCAAATTCTTACAAGAGTTTGAGAAAGAATGACATTAATTCTTTTTCAAATGTTTGGCAAAATTCACCAATAAAGCCATCAAGTCCTGAACTTTTCTTTGTCAGAATTTTTAAATTACTAATTCAGTCTTACTCATTACCAATATGTTCAGATTTTCCACTTTTTTTCATGATTCACTTTTGGTAAATTGTACTTGTCTAGGAGTCTATCCATCTCTTTAGATTATGCATCTGTTGACCTATGTTTGCAATCGTAATTGATGACTTTTGTATTCCTGTGGTATCTGTTTTAATGTCTCATCTTTATTCTTATTTTGATGCTTCACTTTTCACTTACTCTAGCTAAAACTCTGCACAGCATGCTGATCTTCTAAAAACAAACTCAATCTTGTTCACTTGTAAATTGTATAGTCTTCATTCTGTTTATTGCTGCTCTAATCTTTACTATTTTCTTCCTTCTGCCAACTTTGAGTTTATTGTATTATCCCTTTTTGTAGGGCAGGAAGTTACCTTCTTTATTAGCAATCTTTCATCTTTTTAAAATGATGAATCTAGCTTTATTAACTTCCCTTGTATTACTGCTTTTGCTGTATCTTACAAACTTTGATATGTTTGTATATGTTTTGATATATGTTTTCACTGGTGTAAAAAAATTTTCTAAGTTCCCTTTTTGTTTCATTTTGATTCACTTGTTATTAAAAAACGTGTTGAAGTGGTCATGATGACTCAGCATTCAGCTTGTGAGACCCTTTCTCAAAAACTAGAACTCTCAAACAAAAATTTGTTGATTGTTGATTAATTGCTGGTATATTTGTGAATTCTTCAGTTTTCACTGTTACTGATTTTTAGTTTTCCTCCATCGTAGGCAAAAGCTATTTGCTGTTATTTCTGTCTTCTTGAATTTTCTAAGACTTTAAAAACGTATATGTGATCTCTGAATGTCTTGCGTGCCCTAGAGAAGAACATGTGTTGATTCTATCTGTGGTGACAGGTCCCAAGAACGAGGTGCCCATGGATGAAAAAAGGAAAGTAGAGAGAGATGAGAAACACAAGAGCAGGGGCGGGGGTATAGCTCAGTGGCATAAGCGCTTGCCTGGCAAGCGCAAGGTCCTGAGTTCGATCCCCGGTACCAGAAGAAAAAAAAAAATAAAAGAGAAACACAAGAGAGCTAAAAGTCTGGGGTCGGGGGGCTGACAGTCCTCTCCGACTGCAGCAGCCTCGATCACTCATCTCAACCCCGTTTTATTAGAAGAAAGAATGTGACTAAAACCAACAGGCAAAATTCGTTATACCTTTCCATTTCCGCCTCTCAGCTGATGGCAACAACCTTCAGGCGGGCCTCCCACACCCAGCACCAAGTTCACTCAGTTCAGCGCGGGATCATAAGCCGTCCATCAGTAATCAATCCGTTTGTTATCACAGTCCTTTCCCCACAACATACATTCTAGAACTCTTGGGTGGAATGCTGTGCATTTAGCTGTAGTTTTTCTATAATACAATTCAAGGTTTTTGTTTCCTCTTTCATCTTTGGTTTACACGTGCTAACCATAGTTGGGAGTAGAGAATTCTCTACTTCTATTTTATTGTGGTCTACTTCTTCCTTTATTTCTTTCAATATTTGCTTAATATGTGTGGGGGCTCTGATGTTGGGTGAAAATATTTTATGGTTGTTATGTTTTCCAAGTGAACTTACACTTTTATCATTATGTAATGTCTTTCTGTTTTCTCCTGGTGGCAGTTTTTTACTTCAGATCTATTTTGCCTGATGTAAGTATGGCCATCTCTGCTCTCTTTCATTATCACATGCACAAAATAGTGTTTTTTTTTTTCTTGTACTTTCAGACTACGTGTGTTCTTAAATCTAAAGAAAGTCTCATAAATAGCTCACCATTAGCTGATGTTTTGTTTTTCTTTCAGCCACTCCATGTCTGTTCATTGCCAAATTTAATTTATATACAACTAAAGTGATTACAGAAGACAAAGATCACTATTGCCACCTTCTTTTCTGTTGGTCTGGTGGTTTGTCTTATTTTTTCCTTTCCTTGTTTTCTCTTTTGTGTTTCTTTGTGTGCTTTTTGTTGTTGTTGTGACACACTTTGACACTTTTCTCATTTTATTTTCTGTATTTTCTATGGATATTTTACTTGTGTTTTCCAGGGGGCTTGCATAAAATATACTGTGTTTTAACATATTGGATTTTTTCTTTGGCATCCTCTCTATTCAACTTAAAGTACTTCAGGTAGCATTTCTTGTAAGTCAGGTCCATTGGTATGAATCCTCTCAGTTTTATCTGGAACAATCCTTATTTCCCTTCACTTCTGTACTTTCCCTGAAGATAGTATTCTTAGTTGACAGCTTTCCTTTTTCTTTCAGTACTTTTGAATATATTGCCCCTCCTCATTCAATCCTGTAACGCCTATGTGCGTGAAGTGCGAAAGTGCGGCAACTTTAACAGAAACAGTAGGGGAGCACTGTGGAACTGGATTTAAGTTTCTCACAACGAGATCCTCTCCGGGAAACAGAGAGCACTTGTCTTGACAAGGCCTTTCATAGGGGTTGGGCACTTGTGCCTGAGGCTGAAAGCGAAACGCGTGAGAGAACATGCCTGTTACATGACCAAACTTCCCGAAACACTTGCACACTGGTTTGTGTTCCCTGTTACATAGGTCCTGTAACTGAGCACAGCCCTGCATTTTGAAAGTTGTAAGTGCTTCTCTTCAGTATTTGTCAGTAACACTGCTTTGCTTGCCCTGTAACGCCTATGTGAGCGAAATGCGAAAGTGTGGCAAGTTTAACAGAAACAGTAGGGAAGCACTGTGGAACTGGACTTAAGTTTCTCCCAACGAGATCCTCTTAGGGAAACACAGAGCACTTGTCTTGCCAAGGCCTTTCATAGGGGTTGGGCACTTGTGCCTGAGGCCTAAAGCGAAACGCGTGAGAACATGCCTGTTACGTGACCAAACTTCCCGAAACACTTACACACTGGTTTGTGTTCCCTGTTACATAGGTCCTGAAACTGAGCACAGCCCTGCATTTTGAAAGTTGTAACTGCTTCTCTTCAGTATTTCTCAGTAACACTGCTTTGCTGGCCCTGTAACGCCTATCTGCGCGAAGAGCGAAAGTGCGGCAACTTTAACAGAAACAGTAGGGAAGCACTGTGCAACTGGATTTAAGTTTCTCCATGGAACCACTAGCATTATGGATTTTCCTTGTATATGATGAGCTATTTTTCTCTCCTGTTCAAAACTTTTTCTTTAACTTTGTACAGATGGATTAAAATGTGTTTCTAGGAGGTCTTCCTTTTGTTCATCTTATTTGGAGTTTGTTTGTGTCCTTAAATCTGGATATTTATTCTCTTCCTCCAAGTGGGAAGATTTTAGCTATAATTTCTTTAAATAAGGCTTATCCCTCTTTCACTGTTCTTCAGATTCTCCCGTAATGCACATATTGGTTGGCCTGGTGTTTTCCCATAAACCCCTTCGCCTTTCTACAGTTCTTTGCCTTGCTCTTCATTTCTTCCTCTGACTGTTTCATGTCATGTGGCTTATCTGTAAATGTGTTTATTTTTCCTGCTACTTCATGAAGTCTGCTTTTGAATCCTTCTAGTGAATATTTTTAGTCTAGTTATGGTGCTCTTCAGTTCCAACAGTACTTTTTTCCTCTTTATATTTTCTACTTTTAATTCAATATTGTCAGTGAACCATTTTTCTGAACTCGCTGATCACCTTTATAGTTAATTTTAATTTTTTGTGGAGAGTAATTCTTATACCTCTAAGTTTCTGATGATTTTCCTTGATATTTTGATTGAGACATGTTTGCCTGTAACTTTTTACTTCTTTTTTTCTGTTGATACCTGTATGTTTGAAAAAAAAAAAAAACATACTCACTTGTAGTGATTTTGTACTGACTGTATATAAGAAGAAAAACTTTCACCAGTAAGTCTGGGTAGAGAGTCTAGGATCTCTTCAACCTTTTCAGGATACATTTTCAGCCTATTAAAGGATTTTATAGGTGAAATTTCACCCTGATTGAAGGGTGAAACCTGTTTAAAGTATTTTATTTGTTCCATTTTTCTCAGGAGTGTGCAGCTCTCCTGCTTCCGTGTGCTCCTCTGTCTGCAATGCTTTGAGTCCTCTTGAGCAACAGGACCCATACGCCTGGCCCTTTTTGTTTTTAGCAACCCTGACAGATACCATGTATACCAGGGCCTACCAGCACCCTACACACGTGGAAGAGAACGTTTTCTCTCAGAAAGCCCTTGTTATGGTTTGTGTCTGAATGTCCCCCCAAAAGCTTCATGCAGTCATGACAGGTTTTTAGAGATCACGATTGATCCATGGTCCAACGCTGGGATTATGGGTGTGAATGCTACACCCACACTTGGGTGGGTAGTTTGCATACAGTGTAAGGGATGGAAAAATGTTACTCTCTGCTCCTCCCTTTTGCTCTTGTTGCTTTTGCTCTCTACCTCCACCATGAACTGCTGACCTCTGCCACGTGCCACTCTGCCTTGGAGCCAGCCAAGTATGGACTGAAACCTCCACAAATTGTGAGCTAAATAAACCTTTCCTTCCTTAATTTTGGGTGTCAGGCATTTTGTCTCAGCAATGAGAGAAAAGTAACCAAGACAGCCCTCCTTTCTCTTTAAAACTGAGAATATTGACTGTATATTTCACACTTCATTCTCTGTCCCCAGGAAAAATGTAAGAGTTATTTTCACCCTGATTTGCATGGATTTTCAGTGGAAGAAGGGACTAGGTAAGGAAATTCCCAAAATTTCAAATTTTTTGACTGCCTACACTGTGGCTGATTTTATTCTTTCATGGGGATACAGAGTCCTTTGCTTTCTGCATTTATCACAAAGGGAATTGGTCTGTGTTTTGTGCATTAGGGAATGGAAAGCTGGGATTTCCCATTATGGCTTCTTATGATGTCTTCTCCTCACTTTACATTTTGTCAAAATCTCTGTATCCTGTTTTATGGGATAAAATACTTTTCCTGAAGGAATGAGTTACTCTTATAATGATGAACTGTATGTGATAACAGTGGGGAGATACTGAGAACCTACCCTGCATAGGCTACATTTTGTACCACTGGGTTGGTGTTTTCCACAGACTCCAAGGACAGTTTTTGAGCAGCTCATGTTGATATTCAGATTCTACATTGACAGGAAGAAATGGGGAATTCTTTCGGGAAAATCGTATGTGTCAGTCTGAAACATAAATTTAGCATTCCTGAGATGAATGATTATTCTATTGTTGTTGTTGTTGTAACATATATCAGAAGTTTGTTAGTTTTATGATTGATTGAAATTTTTTTCTGTATACATGCTATGCTTTTACAATTAAAATTTTATTTCATTTTATTTTATTTTTTGTCTTTTTGAGACAGGGTTTCGCTATGCAGTCCAAGCTGGCCTTGAGCTTGTTTTGTAGCTTAAACTAATCTCAAACTCATAAAAATCCTCCTGCCTCAGCCTCCCAAGTGCTGAGATTACAGACATGCACTACCATACCTGGCTACAATTAAATTTTTAATTGATGCAGTATTTGCATATACTTCTGGAGTACTGCACAATAATTTTATACATGTGTGTAATAAATAATGATCCAGTCAAATTAATTAGCAGTTCTATCTCCTAAAATGTTTATCATGTGTTAGGAAATTTCACCCTATACTCTTCTAGTTATTTTTAAAATATGTAACATGCTGTCATGGGCTGCAGTTGCCATATAGTGACCTGAAACTTCAGAAGGAAACCCTCCCCTCTGATTGTCCTCTGGTATCTCTGCACTATCTTTCCACCCTTCTGCACCAGTAGGCTTCCTGGTTTCTACCAACCACTATTCCACTCCCTTCTGTTACAAAGCCTTTTATTTTTAGGTTCCACAAACAAGTGAGGATATGTGCTCTTTGTCATTTTGTGCCTAGCTTGTTTTGTGTCCTTCAGTCTCACTCATGTCGCCACCAGTGACAGAATTACCTTCTTTTTTATGGATACATGATATTCCATTGTTTATGTATACTGCATTTTCTTCATCCATTCAGCTGCCAGTGGACACCTCGGTTGCTTTCTTTTCTTGATTGTTGTGGATAGGGCTACAGAAAACATAGACATTTAGGTAGATAGAGAGTAACCAGAAGTTATTTCATTTCCTTTGGCTATATACCCAGTAGCAGCATTGCTGGGTTATGTGGTTGTCCCATTTTTAGTTTTTTTTTTGGGGGGGAATTTCCATACTCTATTCCCTGATGCCCATACTAACTTACACTCATAATAGTGTAAAAGAATTTTTATTTCTCCACAACCTCAACAGAATTTCCTTCTTTAAAAAATCTTTTTGATAGCATCCATTCTAACTGGGGCAAATAATGCCTCATGGTTTTATGGACATTTTCCTTACTAATTATAATGTGTTTAATTACTTTAAAGCCACTAAAATATATGCATTATCAGTATCACATTAAAACTTTTTGAGAAATAAAGTTAAATATCTTTTAGTAGTGAGAGAAAGGAAATCTTCTAATTGAGAGGAATGTTGGCATCTTATTATAAAGTTGTTCATATTTCAGAACAGTAACACTTGTGCAGTGTTGGGAAAACCTCCAATGAGCCTAATATAAACTTGTGATCATTTGCATGTTGAGAGGGGGGACATATACTAAATGCTCAACTTGCATTTTACTTATATTCTTGGCAACACTGAGAAATACTTTGGATTACAGTTGTAACAATACTTTAGAGCTTTAGTCTAACGAGGTCATCAATGGGGGGTCCTTGCCTCACACCGTCGTGACTCGTTTAAGGGTCTCTCTTATAAAGCCACAGACTCTACCTCACCTATCACCCTCTCCTTGCCTATTTCTTCAGGACTTGGCGCTAACCCTTTTATCCTCTAGTTTTTTTTTTTTTTTTAATTCAAAGTCCCTTAATAGATTCATGCTTTGTGTGTATTTGCGGCATGAATCTCTTAGAACTGATTCCCTGTGTCCATATTTCATATTTAAGAATATTTTCTCCTCCTTTTGCTCATGGTAATCTTTCCTGTGAACAGTAAGGCTTCCATCGTCACTATTACACCTAGAACAGTGTTGCTGCCTTGCTTACTTTTCTCTCATTGCCGAGACAAAATAACCTGACGCCCAGAATTAAGGAAGGAAGGGTTTACTTAGCTCACAGTTTGTGGAGGTCTCATTCCATACCTGGCTGGCTGCAAAGCAGAGTGACACGTGGTAAAGGGTAATTGTTCACGGCAGCGGAAGACAGCAAAACCAACAAGAGCAAAAGGGAGGAGTGGCGGAAAGGAGCCTTTTTCTCTCCTTTACATATGCAAACTATCATCCCCAGGGTGGGTGCAGCACTCATACCTGTGAATCAGTCATAAACTCTAGAAGCCTGCACCGTGACTGCATGAGGCATTGGGAGGACATCCAGAACCAAACCACAACAGTTACACAACAAACAGAAACCATATACTTTTGAAAATGACATTATTCTTTGTTATAAGCCAGCTCCTGCTGGTTCTTTTCTCAATCAGAGGAACATGGAGAAGCCTCACCAATCAGCAAAGATTCAGAATTCTGCGACATGAAAGGCTATCTCTCCTTTTCTTCATTTAAAAAAAAAATTCATTATTTGCCTGTACACATTGTATCATGTAGTCTGAAAAATAAGAAATATAGACTCTATCTGAGTATTCTATTCTACATCTTGGAATAGGATATAAAATGAAACCTGTAGTGTTAGAACTTTATTTCTTGATCTTAGTAGCACTAACTAATTGAGAGAGGTAGCATGCAATCCAGGAATAATTAAGAACTGAAGAATTGTCCTCCGATGCTCATATTATGTCAGCAACACATCAGTATGAGACTTTCGTACAGACTTATGAGTAAAACCAAACTTGTAAAAAATCAGTTGCTATTGTTTGGCCATTTCCACACTTCCTATGCTCATTTATTTCATACCCTCCTGAAAATCTCTTTCGTTCATTCCCTATTTTTCATGTCTGCAGCTAATGCTATAGGAGAATATTGTGGTGGTCAATCAATACCTGATTCTAAGTATGAAGCTCTTTCCTTATCTCCACTGGGTGATAGAATTCTTTGTCCCTCAGCAGCATGTTTCCCTTTTAAATTGCTACAATAGTGACTCTTGCTTTGTGTGAATTCTAGACTGCATTGAGTTTGTGTTGAGGCAACAAGTTACCTATTTCTTCAGGACTGGAATATGGAGAAGCAGTTACCCAATACTTGTCAGGAAGATAAGTTACTGTAGGATAGAATGATTATTGGTCACTCACTGTATCTCTGCTTTGAATGTTTGATACCTGCTCACTCCAAAGACACATACACACACACGCACATACACAATTTCTGTTAATGCCTGGTTTTGTGGGCCATTACCCATTTGTCATATATGTACATTTGGTGGCTAAGTTATTTTCCATAAAGTTTTACAAACAAGTTTCTGGCAGGAGAAATAACACATGCCTTATACAGTATAATATAGCATAATAAATACCTTTCTTCTGAGGAAGTTGCTTTCCAATTACCAGTGGAAACAATATATTATTTGCAAGAAAAACTGAAACTTCCCATGGAGGAAAATACAAATCAGATATAAAGACAAGTTCCTTTTGTATTTTAAAATAGCAGGCAAATGTCTATTTTAGGTGGACAAGAGCACTTTTATAAATCTGATGGAAACTATGGTCCCCTTTTCTAGAAAAACTTATCTGCATTATGGCCTTATAGGATATTCCATGTGATTGGTGCTCTGAGAGTTTTGAAACGCTAACTTTTTCATCCTAAGGGTTGCAATTTAGACATTCTACCAGATTTATTCTCCAGAGTGGTCTTTGGCAAACATTTTCTGGAAGTCAACTAATCAAAATTTTACTCTGACTAGTCTAGTACATCTACTAC
Organism: Dinomys branickii; assembly: GCA_004027595.1. NCBI lineage: Eukaryota > Metazoa > Chordata > Mammalia > Rodentia > Dinomyidae > Dinomys > Dinomys branickii. Next base: position 56,423 of record PVLD010007107.1, on the reverse strand, counting down.
CCCTGAGAAAAGGAGGGCATTTGGATATGATGTAAATGAGTGGAGTAGTAGTGCAGGTTTCTCTGAATCTGGGAAAAAGCTAGTGGATTCAATCCGTGTCATAGCTATCTGCAGAAGGGACACTAAGGGACAGATCTATAAAATAAATGATGTATACGTGGCATATATTTCTTGTCTCACCTTCTCCTCCTCATCCCTCGTCCTTGTTCTCTTGGACCACTTTCCTGTTGCTAGAGACCCATCCCTTGTCCTTTCTACCATCCTGTATAATTGTCTGTGTTGTGATCTGCCCCACTCAGATGAGAGATACTGCTTGGTGTTTAACCTGTGGTTTGATTTCCTTCACGGAATGTTATATTTTCCAGGTGCATGTCTTTCCTACAAATGTCTCAAATTTGTCATTGTGTACAGCTGACCAGTGTTTCATTATATATAGATACCACATTTTGGGGGGAGGAAAGGGGAAAGGAAGGAGGAAAAAAGATGCAAAGTGTGATATGTACATGTAACCCCAGATAATTTTAAACAGCATGAAGTGCAAATATGTATTAATAAAACTGAATGGAAAAATAACCGCTGTAAATATATGTGGCTATTCCAAGTGAAAGCTATCTCTTGTGTCTTGATGCAACTTTGAGCTAGTTTCAGTCTTCTGCAGCTGGCTTTCTTGAACACTTTAAATTTTCCTGAATATGATGTATTTTGAAAATGTAATTGAATTGTTGCTAGCTCAGGAATGTAAAGAGGCAGGGAAATGGCTCTTCATTGAGTTTTGACTTTCTTCTTGATTATATTAACAGTTGCTGAGCAATCTAACAACCCAAACAAAACTCAACTAAATAAGGCTGTTAACTCCACAAGCTTTCTGAGTGCCTTAGACATATGTCCAAGCAAGAGGGAATCCTAAAGATAGCGCAGCGCTGTTTCACAATAAATAATTCTTTTTCCTCACTTTTACTTCCAAGAAGTAGCATCTGCTCACATTTTTGAAATGACTTTTACTATGCTTTGATCTTTGGCAAAAATTTTCTGGAATAAATGCAGGGATTACTGAAAGAAAGTGATTTCTGGAGGTTGTTGATATGCAAATGGAGAAGTTAAATGTATTCATTCCAATTAATATATTTCTTTCATAAAAACTATCTTTTGAAATTTGCTTATAAATAAGATGCCCTCTTCAGAATCTGTATTTGTATCTGCCCTCTCATTTTTCTTTAGAGCTCCGTAGGAGCCTGGTGAAATGGATGGGCCATTTTACAGTTAAGGAAGGCATCTTGGTCTTTATCCTAGTCCTATAACAAAATAAATAAGGTTGGGTAGTTTATAAAGAGAAAGATCTGTCTGGATCACAAATTTGGAGGGCGAAAGCCCAATACTGGCTGGCCCCATCTCTGGGCTCTGTGAAGCCCAGGTGACAGATAGCATCTCAGTGGCAGAAGAGTGAAAGAGAGGATGTAGTGGTATACAAAACCAGAGAAATTCAGGTGTTGGATTTTTTTGTAGGAATCTGTCCACAGGGAAACTATCTGGAATCTCTGAGTACTGTGTCAACCCCTCTGAGGGCAGCAGCCCAGTGGTGTAATTCTCATTAGGCCCCACCTCTTTCAGGTTCTGCCATCTTAGGGTCAACCTTCTAGTACATGAACCTCTGGGACACACATTCAAACCATAACAGAGGCTTCACAAACTAACTTGTGTGCAGAGTGGAGAGATGGGTCAGAACACAGGTTTCTTGGCTCTCACTTCTGTGCACCTTCCAGCTGTGATAAGGAACCTTCTTCAAGCATTCAAAGACTTGTGTTGAGAAACATATTGATGCCTGGTTTGATTCTGAAAAGAAATACTCTATTACTCAATTGTGACGATAAAGCATTTAAATTCTAATTTTTGCTGATGGAGCAAATGAGAGAATATATTTTTAACAAAGTTCCACGAGATTTTATCTGAGTCAGTCACAATAAATCTGGTTTCTGATCCTTCATTCTGTCCTTTTTCATTATATTCCTAAGCATTCTTTTCCTCTTTCCTGCAGTTTCATAGAAAAGGACAAAGCATGCAGATAATGTCCTTCATTTCCATCTACTCCCATTGCAGAAAGTGATGATTTATTTAATAGACCAGCTTTGTCAGAACGTTTGGGGGAAGATAGAATTTCTTTAAAAGGGAACGTGAGAGCTGGAATTAGGTTGTGGGCCATGTAAATTTAGTTCAAAACAGAAAAATCTATTTTCTTTCCTGCTTATTGTTACCCTGCCTGCCTCGTGCAATAATATCAAATCTATTTCTTTAACTTTGAACTCAGAAAATACCTGAGTCATTCAATTGTGGGGATGGAAAAGCATTATTTAAAAGTAACAACTCTTTTGATAAAGTCTTCCAGTCAATAAAGCCTACTGAGAAACATGTAATACATTTTTCATTATAAATAATGTCAACACGGATTTTCAAGGAGACCCTCAACCCATAATACTCTGTGTTAGTTTTGTTTCCCCACAAACTTCAGTGAATGAAATAGAAGAAAACATTAGGTCTTTACTATGGACTGAATTCATTCCTTCTCTCTTTCTGGTCTCTCCCCCTTCCCCTCCCCCTCCCCTCCCCTCCTTCTCCTTCCTCCTCCCCTTCCCTTCCCTTCCCTCTCCCCACCCCTTCACCTCTCTCTCTCTCAAGCATGAAGTATGCCTACTACTCATGTTTACTCTAGATGTTAGTACTCTCTCGAGTAGCTAGCAAAGATTTCTCTCCCATTCTGAAGCTGTCTCTTTACTCTCCTATTTCTTTTGCTGTGCAGAAGATTTTTAATTTGATGCTGTTCCGCTTGTTGATTCTTCTTACTATTTTCTGGGCAATTAGTGTCTTATTTAGGAAATCTTTTCCTGTACCTATGGCTTCAAGTGTCTCCCTGTGTTGTTTTTTTCTTCTAGTTTGGCACCAACTGCCCCCCTCCACGCATAGGCAAAATTGAACCAATACATGGGAAAATGAATGTAAAAGACACTTCCCAAAAAGAAGTACAAGTGGTGAATAAGCATATGAAAAAATATTCAGCATCTTCAGCGACCAGGGAAATCCAAATCAAAACTACACTGAGGTTCTTACACCGGCCAGAACAGTTATCATCAAGAATACAAAACCTCACAATAAATACTGATGAGGAGGCAGGGAAAATGAGCACTTATACACTACTAGTTGGAATGCACATTAGTACAGCCACCACTGAGATAAGTAAGGAGGTTCCCCACAAAACTAGAAACAGAGGTACGATGTATCTAGCTATACCTCACCTTGATATATGCCCAAAAGAATTAAAGGCAGCACTCCATAGTGATACCTGCATACTCACGTTTATTTCAGCACCATATATAACAGCCAAGGTACAGTCTCATTCCAATAGGAGATGAATGAATAAATAAAACATGATGTATATACACACTGGAGTATTCTTCAGCCATTTAAAACTGAAATTTTGTCATTTGCAGAGAAACAGAGAGGTCTGGAGGCTATTGCATGGAGCAAAATAAGCCTTAACAAATTGCATTTTCAAATAGCATGTTCTCCTAATACATGGGATCTAAAGCAGACAGCAAGAAAGTGGGAGAGAGGCTGTCCTTCGACTCAGAGGAGAGATGGTGGGAGGCAGGAAGATGGGAGGGGATGAGGCGGTGTGAGGGCAGGCGATAGGGAGCCTGAGAATGATCAACATACATTATACACATAGGAACCCCGGTATCACTCGAATCTAGGGGAAGACAGGATAATTGTAGAGAATGATTAGGTCAGTTATGTGTACACAAATGTGCCAAAATGAAACATACAAGTGTATAACCAATATGTGCCAATAAAAAATGAAAAAAATATCCCAAACTATATATAATACATCCTGAGCACACTAATGCCACCCTTCAAATTTAAATGGTTTAAACCATTAATTTAGGATATGCTCAGATTCACTAAGAAAAACAGATGTAGAGTTTTATTTCCTCTGTGCCCTTTCTCCAGTTTCTCTACAATTTGAGTAAACATGAGTGTGTGTGGTCTTGTAGACTCATGGTGGAGGGAAATAGTTGGGGTCCTTGACGTGGTTTCTGGTGGCATCTGCAGAGTCTATCACAGCCCTGTCTGTTCACCTGGCAGTCACTGCCCTTGCTCACCTTTGCAGTTGATGTTTGTGTCCAACGCACTTCATCTCCAACCTGTCTCAGGTTGGGCCCCCTCCCTCTTCACCTCAACCTCACTGATACTTGGCTTCCAGCTATTCTGCTACATCTTCTCACTGTAGACTTCCAGTTCAGCCCCCTGGTTTCCATCTTGGAGCTGGGTGACTTCTGAGTCACATTTTATGCAAGCCATGAGGGTAAGGAAGGATGCACATACAGTCTCCTTTTGTCTGCCAAACTATGCTGTCCCTCATCGTGCACATTAATGTGATCCAACTCAGTGGACAGATTCATCTTTCAGTCCACGGAGGGAGCCAAGGAGAGAGATTCTTGCTGCCTTCAGCTTTTCCCCACTTTCAAGGACAGAGCACTAGTCCTTCCCTTTTTATCATATTCTCTTATCTCCTTTCATATCTTTTCCTAAATTACCTCAAATTGCTAGGAGTAGGGAAAAACCATCATTATTCTTTCACTCCACCATTCTACTTTTCTTTAAGAATTCTTCAGAATTTTCCTAAAAGTTCTACTTTTCATAAGTAACAGGACAGGCAATATGCAAGTGTTAAGCAAGTTCTTTTAATAAGTAACAAGTGCTATGGTCTAGAAGTTGGAGGGAAAGTCTATGAGCTGAATCCTAAATCTTGATATATTGATGGAGTTTATAAAGGAATGGCAAGTATTTTGTTTCTCTTCCTTCTTCCTTTCCTTCTCCTCCCCCTCCTTTCTCTCCTATGTCTCTTTCCCAGGAGCCATAAATTTTAGAGCTATAAAGATTGACATGAGTTAAAAAAAAAAAGATTGACACGAGTGTTCTTCTCACAGGAAGAATGAAAATCAATGCCATTGTATCAACAGATGTATTTCCCTTTCCTGTGAATGGGGCTGTCTCTTTTTACTGTGCAGGTGTGCGTGTGCCCTGGGTGATGATGCATAATTTCACGATCTCTGACCCTTACTCTGGCCAATGTCAGGACTGAAGAGATTCCACTACTGCTCATGGCGAACACATAATGAACAGGAAGGAGTTCAGGGTTTCAAGATGTTTTCCCCATACTCCGAGATATATTCTACCAGTTAATCCAAACTGCTCCTTACTTTGCTTGACACTTTTGTTCTGTAAAGTGAGTACATACTGGTGGCCACAAAACTCTGATGCTGTGTGAATAATTGATTCTTGGCACTTTGGAAAAAATGTCATCTCCTGAGCTAATCAACATGTCCTGCAGTTATAGCCTTATTGGGCCCTTCCTGTATGCTGCATGTTTCATTCCTCTGGGTCAGTGAACATCCTGTTGGCCGTTTTTAAAATAAGTCTGCCTGTCACATTGCATTTTGCTTCATATGAGAGTCCTAGTGGGCGAGTTCCTCTGTTAAAGTTCCAGTCTGAGTGCTATATTTGGCCCTGCTCCTCAATAGCTGCTTCCCTAATAAGTTCAAAGGCTCTAAGAAGATTTCTGAAGTCCACAGCCATCCCTAACCAGATTACAGATGTTCAAATAATCGTCATTTCAGTGATTTAGAACTTGAAAGAACAAGGACTATCTCATTTCTTTACATTTCTTGCCTTCCATTAGTTAGTTAATGAAAGGATTTATTAAAGTTTCTTAGGATTCGAATAAACAGGATTTTAGACACAAAATTTGTTTATTAAAAACATATCATCTAACATGTAGATAAAAGTTTTCATTTTTAGGTGTTGTGTTAAGTTCTTTTTTCTTAAAGGTGAATTTTTCCATCAGTGATCAAATTGATGAGAAGCAATGGTATATAGACATGTACTGGGAGACAGTGATTTGGTATTCCATCATATCGCAGTGACAGGAAATCCCATATAAAGATATGAGTGGAAAATGATACCTGACTGATGCATTTGGGGGGCTGGCTGATTGGCACTGCAAGGATGAGACTATTTTGTTCCTTGATGGGAAATTAGTACAGAAATAGATGTGTGAGTCAAAGCTCAGCAGGATAATGATTTCCTGACAAGTATTCTTTCCAAACCAAAGTACATTAAACTTCAAGCCAAAGAGCCATTACATTTTCAGTTCCCTCAACTTTTCTATAAATTTGAGGAAAAATTTTGTACCTTTAAGTAGATACCACAAAAATGGCTTTCTATATAGCACGTAGGCCATGGCCGAAGTTAAATAATAAGCTCAATAATTGGCTCACGCTGCAGTTCTGTGTGACTGAACAATATACCAGGCTGTGCATTAACTTGTGAGTGGTTGATATTAAGCACTAATGCAATTTGGAAGAACTCCCAGGACAAACAGAGATATACACCTATCCCTTCCATGGCTCAGAGGATCAGACCCATCATTGATATGTTATATGTTTTCCAACTTTGATATTTTTTTTTCCTGTATAGATTTTGCAAAAAAAGATTTTTTTTACTCCAATAACTATCAAGGTGTTGAGGTAGAATGCAATGAACTGGAATCACAAGACCCAGGTGGACAATGTTAGCCCAGGCCTAGAAATTGACTAGATGATAGCCAGCTATATCTGTGCCTCTTCTCCTGAGGAAAGCACCAGTATTAAAACCTATGCATATCTGCACAATTTAACTTCAGTGGAGTGTGCAGGGACATTTCCCATAGTGAATGTTTTGGACAATTTTATGTCTGACTTAATCTTCACAATGTCTCAGAAATCTTTATCAGTGACTTTTCTAAAAACTTCTATAAGCCCACTTCTTTGTAGCAATGGATCCTATTAGCAATTGCTACACCCATTGCCTGAACCTGGGCTTTGCATGGGCCTTCCCTGAATAATCCAGCAGAGAATTCAACAAAGATCCCTGCCACAAAGGGAAATTGCAATGTTTACAATGCCAATCCTTAGTTTGGGTTTTGCTTATAACCTATAGTACAGATTTGCAAATTAAACACTTCTTACTCTTGTGATCTGTCCTGTGATTACTCTAAATTAAATTGATGCATATAGAATTAGATTCCCACGGACGCAATATTAACATAAATTCATTTTCTTGGCTAAAGATGCAGAATTTATTTTTTTATAGAAACAAATGTAGATCATCCAGACCATAAATAATCAGGACTCTATCCAGTAGGCCAAAGGAGATCAGGGAATGCCTCAACAGACCCAGGAAAGAAAATCAGCTGGTTAGGAGTTGACAGGTTATCTGGAAGCTTGGGAGAATGAGTAACAATAGGGTGTGAGCAAGGTAGGCAGAATGAGACATTTAAAAGAGAATTGGGGGACATATAATTAGATGTTTAGATCCAGGCAGCAGATATTGATCTTTGATACATGATTGCTAGTGCTAAAGAATGCTCATGATTACAATAGAAAATATAACAGAGAGGAGAGTAACCATAATAATGATTATTGCAAAACTACAAAGTACCAGGAATATAGGCCTGTGTGTGTGTGTGTGTGTGTGTGTGTATGTGTCCTCTACAAGTACATGTCCTCTAAGACCTTTAATTCATGCTTGCCTGTGGGTGTTATGACCAAAGACTTCTCTTCCTCCTTCTGCTGGAGGGTCCTCTCTACCCTCTGTCATTTTAGCAGCCACTGAGTCTTTTCATCCTCCAATCCATTGGTTCAGGCTATCCTGATTTCTGGGAAGAGCAGCTAAAAGTCTTAAACTACTTGGCATATTAGGGATTTCTTCCAATCTTGATTTGTGCTTTGGCATGAACAGGAAGAAGAAAATCATCATTTGGTATTCTGGGTACCATAACAAACATATGGGGAAAGAAGGCAAACATACTCTGGGGAAAAGATTGATGTGTTATTGGATAGGCTAGCAGTAGATCTTGATTATATACCATCTCTTGCAACTGAGATATGAGTTCAGGCAGAACAGGTATCTTCCTCCCACCCCAAGGTAATAGTCCAGCATGACTGGAGGCAAGCAGTAAATATTTGTTGAGTTATTAAATGTGATTTATAAAAAAGTTTGGAACAGGTACTACAAATTCTCTTGTGGGTCACTTCTAGCTTTGCTTAACTTCCTCTGCTACCTTCATGTATACCTTTGCTTGAAATTGCAGGCACAGAAGTCTAAGAAATTTTGGTTCTTATTCTAGTGTCCTGTAGCAAAGCTTCCTATATATATCTAAATATGGGAAGGATGAAAGGAAGCCCTGTGGAAATACCGAGTTTTCAACATTAAAATTCCACTTTTTAGACATGTTGCCCCATACAAGTAGAAGCTAAGTAATCTCATTTGTAGTGAACAAAGTTTTGCAAAATAAATCCTAACGCTTCCAGTTTTATTTTTAAAGAATATACTAAAAGCAGAAACAGGTGTTAAGATCTTTGGACTAGATTTTATGTGCTTTGCTTATAAAAATCAGAGCATATATTCTTTGTGCAGACAAGTGAGCTGTAATTCCAACGCCTCCACTGGCCTGATTACTAAATCTTGGCAAACTGTTGAAACTTTCTCATTCTGTTTCATCATCTGCAAAAACAAGGATTTTAATAATGCCCGCCTTTGTAGTATGCTGGAAGAATTAAATGAGTTATATATGTGCAATGCTTCTAATAGAGAGTGGCACACAGAAGAAAAATAGAAGTGTCAGTTGTTGTTAGTGTAATAAAATGTAGAATTCTTTGCTTACCCTTCAATGAAAGCATGCTAGTTAAAGTGCCTGAGGCACTCGCAGGCTTGTAATACTGGAGGCAGAAGACAAAGGATCTTAATAAGGATGCATGCCAGTGGTAGGCTGGATGTTTTATATACATTATCTCATTTAATGTTCACATCTCCATGTTTATACAATAACCAAGACAAAAAGAAAATAATCTTAAGGTTAAATGCATGTTAAGATCCCTCTGTTTGCAAATGGTAGAGTCAGATTTTAATCCAAACTGTTCAATTTAAGGCCTTTGTAATTTGAATAGTTTAAGTGTAGAAGTATTTAGAGGAGCTTGTAGTTTGGAGAATGTTCAACTATAGGGTTCTGTGCTAAAAATGTTAAAATAGTTATAGAAGACATAATTTGGTTTCCTAAAATAAGTACATTATCTCTCTGTAAAAAAGACAAATTTTCCTTGTAGAATAGTTTTAAATCTTATTATTTTTCCTTGAGATAATTGGAGGCCTAAAATATGGCTGTAAAATAAACTTTGATCTCAGAGAAGTTTTAAAAATTAGACTGTGTAATATTTTGCAGGTCTAGAATTCTGTAGATTATGATTTAGACCCATATAGTTTACTGCCTTCATCTGTGCCTGTATTTAAAAAATAAAGAAGCCTAATTTTCAGTGTTTAGTGAGTGTATCTATTGCACTACTCATGATCGTCTGTGTGCTTCTCACCCTTAATCTTCTTTTTTTTTAATTTTAGTCATGAGGGAGCCTTGGTTGTATGCTGTGCTTTAATGGCGAGGTATATATGTGTGCATGTGTATTTTTCCTGGTCTTGTGCCTCAGCCTTTGTTTGTGTAACTATCTTTTCAGTTTCCTTAATCCCACTTTGTTTCTCACATCTCCTTTGACCACTGTATAGATCTGGTCTACTTTATTCATATGTGCCTGTTATGTGTTCCCTTTTCTTAACCTATAAAAATTAACAGATTTTTTTTCTTTAAATGGATGACACATGTCATCTTAGGCTATTTTTTCTCTTTATGGCATGTGTCAATCTGGTTTTAATTACTACACTGGTCAATTGTTTTATTACTGGAACAAAAGAACCACACTTGCAACTTAAAGGAGGAGAAATTTATTTATTTAGTACCATCAATCGAACTCACGACCTCAGGCTTGCCAGGCAGGTACTTATGCCACTGAGCTATATCCCCAGCCCTAGGAGGAGAAATTTAAATTGCATTCATGGTTTCAGAAGCTTGGTTCATGGTCAGCTGGATCCAAGGAGGAAACACGGTGGGAGAAAAACATGGCAGGGGAAAGTCGCTCAACTCATGGTGTCCAAAAGCAGAACACAGGGGAGAGTGCCAAGGAGACTGAGCTTCTCCAGAAGCCTGGCTCCGGTGAGCCACCTTCTAACTGGGCCCCATAGCGCATTCAACTATGAACATCAGTGTGTTAATCCACTGATGAATATGATGCTCTCAGGGTCCAATTACCTCTTTGGGAGTCTTTCAACTCAGTGAAGCTGACAGTTAAGCTTAACTGTTGTTATTGCTTTGAAGAGCTATCTGAGGTCGCATAATATAAAGAAGTGAAACTGAGTTAAGTTTATGGCTCTGGAGTGCAAAGTTCAAGGTCCCATATCTGGTGAGAGTCTCTTGCTGGAAGAATCCAGTGTGACATGGTGTATCACATAGCAAGAGACAGCGAGTATATGTGTACCTGTCTTCTGGTCTGCCATCTTCTTATGAAACCACTAGCATTCACTTGTGGAGCATGCATTCCAGTGACCCTGCACAATTATAATCACCTTCCAAAAGCCTTGTGGCAAAACACTATAGTCGCACTGTTCTATCTTCTAAATATTTCATAGTGGTGATTACGTTTCAGCATGTGAACAGTGAAAATAATGATTTAAATAAAGTATCTGCTTATAAAGATCTTATCTCTTAAAATATAGGGAAATGGAAAATCTAAAGGGCTATACCAGTGATTCAGATACTCTAGAAAAGAAAACAGAATTTATCCTTGGAGAAAAGTGTCACTCTCAAGCCCTACCAGCTGTGGAGATATAAAGGAGGATTGTATCTATAGATTGTTCTGGGAATTAACCTAAAAGCAGATTCTTCCAATAAACAGTTGGCATTCCTTCTAGGAATGAAGTTAATAGTAAAACTGAGCCCATCTAGAATCAGAAATCACCCTGAGCCTGAAATAACCTATATGTTCTTGGAAGGTAGAGATGATTTTTCTACAAAAATATTCAGAATCCAAAACTCTGCTCTAGAAGACAAGTGGCGACTTCTTAGATACTCTTCCCAGAAGATCCAATCAAAAGGAAAAGATTGGGTTTGCACAATACCATCTACAGTAGGCTGTTAGTGTACCTACTCATTTCAGATCAACTCAGTCATACTTTGGGAAAAGTACTACGGACCATAACACTTTACACTAAACATGGTATGAGTCTTTCCTCTAGTTTTGAAATATTGTCCCCTGAGGAGAATGTACATTCCCAGTGTCACACATTCTAGGACAGGACATAAGATAAGGCTTAGGAAGGAAGGAGTTTCATTTTGTTTCTAGCATAGGAGGCTGGTAGATCTAAGACTCTAAAACAAATAAATGCCTAAAGCTTCAGTGAGAGTGAGGTTTCTCACTGGTGAGAGTGGAGGTGCATAGGGTTGAGTCCTGCCAGACTTCCAGCAGACATCTACACCGTGTTTCTCTGATTCCCAAGCTTTGAAATACACTCTTATTAACAGTATATTTTAGTCATAGTTGTGTGGGAATCTGAGGAGTTAAAAAGTGGTGGCTCAGAAGACCACTGAGCCTAGAAGTCAGATGGTAACAAATACGCCATCTGCCACAGAAGAGGTGGCCTGACAGCAAGAGGGAATATGAAAGACTTTAGGACAGTTGTGAAAATCAATGGATGAAGGTATGTCCATTAAAGATGGTTAAATGCTACCAAAAATTTAGGAGGGAGGGTCCCTGAGAACTGTAAAAGTTAATGCCATTATAGTTTGAGCACTAAACAAGAAGCCTCTTCATTGAGTATTCACAGGCTAGGAAGCCGGCAATGTCCAATATCAGTAATAAAAGTATAATATTCTTGCTAAGCTAACTGCGCTCAGATAAACAGGAACTGACATTAAAACCAAGTTTGAGGTCACCCTTTCAACAAAATGAATTTTATTAATGTGTTATTTAATGAGAAGCAATAGATTATTTCCGCATGAGAGCTGCCAGCTTTTTGACAAATTATTATTTTAACGTTGTAATTATTTGATGTGATTAATCAGCCAGGCAGCAAAGCAAATATTTTTCATCTAAGTTAAAGGTGTTGGTGGAGTGATTATTTCTTTAACACAGTAGATACATCTATTTCATACTTTTATATGAATAAATTGATTTGAATCATCTTAGTTGTCTCAGCATCAGCGTTGTATTCCTGAAGGTCTTACTTTATGCCAATATGCTTGACAAGATCTCTCTCAATTAGTATAGTCTAACAAACATTGGAAAGTTTAAAACTTATCAAAATCCATGTAACTCGGAAAATTTATAACAAGAAATTACCAAAGCGCTCTTTTTGAGTTCTCAGCCCTGCCATACATAGGTATGGAAGCTAATGTAGTCTGACTTCTCTGAGCCTGTTTACCCATCTATAACTCCACAGAACTGTTTGCAAAATCTGATGATAAAATAAGTGTACATTGCAAATACAATTAAGTTACAGTGCTACATAAAAGCTGTCTGTTGTTTTTTTTTTCAGTCCTTGGATTATAGTGGGAGGAAGAGAAAGAAGGATAACTTTGTAATAAAGGATCAGAGGGAAAGAGATCCAAACAGAGTCAGGATCAAATATTTGAGCTTTAAGATTCCCAATGATTTTGACACTACTGAGTAGTTTACTGAGTTGAAATTTACATCCCTGGCTATGATTTAGAGTAACAGTGTGTACTGTACGTTCAGAACCTTGAGCCTCACTGGAGATTTTAGGACTCCATTAGGAATGGGTTTTCTTATCTTAATATTCAGTTTTCTCTTACTGATGTTAACAGCCTGACTGTCATTGAGACAGATGCCAAAGATGATTTCTAGAAATTGCTGAGTAGACTTTACTGCATCACATCATACATAAATTTTTTTCTAGATCGCTTCAGGATAGTTTTGTAACTTTCAACCAGCATACGATAGGACAGGTGAGTTGTCATAAAAGCTCCTGGGACTCTGCAAATGGCTTAAGTGATTTTCAAGCAATAATTCTCTGCGTGACATGCATGGCCTTTCCTCTGAATGACTATTTGAGGGAAAATACCCCTGTTTCAAAAAGTAAGGGACAAGAACAAATTTTCATTGGCTGATTGATTTGTGCTACTCACTGGACTAGGCACTCATGCTGATTATCTCATTTGCTTCCCTTCAGACTCCCAGGAAGATGTGATTAATATTATCATGTTGTAGGTGTAAAAGCAGAGGCTTAGATAAGTTGTGTAACTTATAACGGCTCATGGGCAACAAACTGTGGGACATGAATTGACTCTCATCTGTCTGATTCTCCAGTTCATAACCTATATGACATATTAAACTGTTTAGTTTATCTTTGAGAACTTGAAGTAGAGCACATATTTGATACCATAAGGACTTCCTTTTAGTATGTCTGATGATCTACCCTTGTCATACTGTGTGGAAATCATAGGCATAACTACTGAGTTCACTTTCACCAGCTCGAGTTGCCAGACATTTACGGGGCACCCTGTGCCACATTTCCTCAGCTCCTTCTAATTTCAGATGCCGCCCTTCCTGCTAGCATCTTGCACCTGCCTTGCTCTATTTCCAGAACTATAAGCTACACACACTTTTTTTCTATGTAAAGTATGCAGCCTTATATAACTATACATCATAGACATATACATCATATAATCTATATCTACACATACATCCTATATACATATATCATGTGTGCATATGCATCATATACATATTAATATATCACATACACACATCATACATATACATACATCATATATACACATATATTACGTATACATCATACCCATATAATGTCAATAAATTATAAAACATATATTTATATATTGAATACTTATTTCTATTACTTTTTGTTTTTATTAGTATATATTTGTTCACAATGATTACATTAGCATGTGTACATTAGCACGTGTGCATTACACATCATAATTCACTTTTTATCTTCTCCCTCTTTCCCTCTTCCCTCTATCTCTTTGCTCCTTTCCCTTTTGCAGAAGATCTATCTCCCTTACCCTCACATTTATTATATTAACAAAAAACCCAGTGAGACAATTAAGGACTTGGATTTGATTTAAGTAATTTATGTAGAGCCTCAGTGGAACCATAAGGCTTAGGAACTTCATGAATGTAATCTACAGTAGGTCTTATATTGGTGAATGTTTTAAATAGGATTCAAAGTTAATCTATCCTATATATATATATATATATATATATATATAAAATCCTAATTTTTTGTAGAAAATCAAATCTTTTGAAAGAGGCCCAGGAAATTCAATTTTAAATAATCAACTTTGTTTCTCAAATTTCAAGAGAAAATATTTCTAAATGAAGACTGCACTGACTCTTCTGGCTTACAAGTGTGTATATATGTGTATAAATGTATATATGCTTATATTTTTATATACACACATACTTACAAATATAAATACATTACTTTTTCTTGTTATTGCTACAATGATCCTTATATATCCCTTTTCTTCATACTTCATAATTATCTCCCCTCAATGCAAAATTATGTCATCTGTTATATACAATTCATCTCAAGAGACTCAGAGCAATGAGAAGTACTGGGAATAATTATAGAAAATGCATGTAGGCATGTGGATAAAGTATTCAATCACAGGGATGCTTCTAAAGGAAGGAAATTAAGAAACATAAGTGAAAAGATATTTTGCTATTAAGTTTTGAAGAGAGATAATACTTTCATACAGATTCTACAAATTCAGATAAGAAGCAAAATTCTCTCTACAAAGATGCTGGATACAACATCAGATTACATAATACATCAGCCACACTGGGTCAAGAGCAGAGAGAGTGTGGGGTGGGAAAGCTATCATCAAATGATATTTATAGTATGGCACGGCAATGATATTTAAAGCCAGATGAGATCGTCTAGAAGCTCATATACATGCAGAATATGAGCCCTCAGATATGAAACTGGGGCATCTCAAAACCCTGGAATAAAATGATGCAGCAAAAGAGAAGTGAGAGGGGTAAGAGAAGAAGCCAAAGTGAAAACTGACAAGGGTGGATATCTTGTCACATACTCGTGGGAGATAGGAGCAAGAGGAATAAGAGTTCAGTGTTTTCCATCAGTTTTCTAGTGAATTTTCTGACATTTCAATACAAAGGTTTGATTAAGCAGTTCTGAATCCATTGTCCTTGAGCTTGTATTTTATTCCATACCCATTACTAAGGGTAAAAATAGTTTGTGCTTTTGTAGTCAATTTTAGGGCTGAGCCTGTATCTCAGCAGCACTCCTATAAAATAATTATCTTTTTTGTCTTTTAAGCTTTCCTGATCTTGAAGAAAAATACAAGAAGGGTTTGGAAATGTCTGTGCCAGGAAGCAAGAACATACTCAAAGTTTGTCTTAGTCACTTTCTTTGTGCTGAAGCAAAACACTTCACACACACATAATTACTGAAGTGAGGCTTATTTTGGCTAACAAGTTTTGGAGGATTCAGTCCATGGTTGTCTGGCCTCAAGGCATAAAAGTCATGGTGACAGTGTCTGATGGAAGAAGGGTGCTCATGTCATGGCTTTCAGGAAGCACAGTGAAAAGAGAGGAATACTGGAGGGAGAAATATCCTTCCTGGTCATGCCCCATGACCCATCTCCAACCAGGCCCTAAGAGCAAGTGTGCTATAGTGCTGCCATAATCCAATAACCTTCCAAAAGCCTACTTATGAACAAGAACCCTTTCATGGACGTTCTAGGACTAAGCCATAACAATCACTATGAAAATGGCACACTCACCAGCTTAGAGGGGACAGCCTGGACAAAATTTGAGACAGCTAAGCATCAAAAACAACCTAATGATGTAATAGGTTATATCACATTCTGGGAAGACATGTATATCCATATCTACCTGTAGCAGAGAAATATCTACTAAAATAGAGAAAATCCTGAAGAAAAAACTGTTCTTAAAAATAATTCTTAAAAGAGAATACTCGCTAATAATAGAAACAAGAAAGAATTAGAATATCACAATCTTGCATCCAAAATAGCATAAAAGATATAGTAAGAATCATTAATCACTTTTGAAACCTCTTGAATCAAAGGTTGTTTGTGTCAAGGACAGTCACAAGATCTCATGTTAACTGTCACACATAATACTTATTAATTGTAGTGTGTAAAGATGTTCCTTTACAAAGAATAGATCTGGTCAGCACCACCTTGTGTGGTCAGATTGATACCTGCAGTTATGTCTTTGCTGAGGAGATCTATTTTCTTAGGCTAATATTTTACTGAACATCTGCAATGAGAAATACACTCCTTGAGCATACCACAGACACAGTGGAAATTCATTTAGGTTGGGTGAAGTGCATTCTGTTAGCTTGTTAGAGGACTCAAATGAACTCATATGGGGGAGTGGAATTCTGCTTTTTCCAAGAAAGTGTTTTAACTCTATGAGAATTCATGGTAGCTGTTGTACAGTTGGATTAAGGAAGACACATATCTCGGTTTCATCAATGCTGCCAAACTGCTCCTGGGAGAATCTGCAACTAAATATTTAACTATTTATCGACTGGTAGATATTTTTACTTCCTTATAGACTTTCTAGAATTTGATATTGTTTTAAATATTTCATTTTGAAAGAAAATGAGTAAAATCTCTTTGTGCTAATGTAATTTTTGGATTCGTAGTGGAATTAATTTCCTTTTAGATGTTGGTAAGCCACTGCATTTCATCTTCTCTGACTTCTTTTTATGTTTTCTTTTGATTTTCTTATTGGACTGTCTTTTTGGTTGCTGTTAATAGAATTCTTTGTATATTCTGGATTCTAAACTCTAGGAAGTTGTAGATGTTGCAGATGTGAGAGGAATCAACACTTTTATAAATCATGCTCTGCATGTATATATTGCATATCCCATGACTAAGGAATTTTCTTATTTCCTTCAGGAAATTTATACAAAATCTTTTTATAAAGGTCTTCCTCCTGTTTTCTCATTTTTCTGTTTTTGTTTACACTTGTTCATCTAAATTTTTTAACAACAGGAATTAGATTATTTTTCTAATTTTACTGCACTGAAGATCAGAGAAAGCACTTTATATATTAATTTTTAAAATTGGGTTATTATTTGTTTTATAAGATAATTATAAATGCTTCATGTTGAGAATTATGTATATGTAATGTCATTTAGTTGCAGAGTTCAAATATATATGTATAATATGGAGCAGTTCGTATTCATTCCTTCTACATGCTTAATGGTTTTAGTCTGCTTGATTTAAGAGTGTCTGAGATACCCATGTTAGTACTTCTCAGGCTGTTCATTTTTTTCAGGTTTTAAAATATCCTTCCCCTTGCTCTCTTACTGCAGCTTTTCATCACTGTGTAGTAAAAACTAGTCTTAAAATTCTTTGAATATTTAAAAATATGCCGCCCTCTGTGCACCTGCTACAGACAAGAGATCCTCACTCAGAAAGCCTGGAAACTGCTCTCGCCGGGGTTCATGTGTGGGCCGTCGCTGCGCATGCCCAGCGCTGAGTGAGGCACTGGAGCCGGCGCTCCACGAGCTGCTGGCACCGCAGCTGGAGTCTGGGCTTCATTTGTGCCCTGACCTCCTGGAGGTCGCAAACACAGGCAGTCCGTGATCACTGTTGGTGCAGTCTGTGCCTGGTTCCTACCAAGGTTAAGAAGATATAAAAATCCTGAAAACCCAGTATCAATTAATGAGATTGACAATGTGATTAAAAACTTACCCACAAAGAAAGCCCAAGCCCTGATGGATTCGCAGCAATACTTTACAAGAAATTCAGAGGAGATTTAATATCAACACTCCTCAAACTCTTCAGTGAAATTGAAAAGGAAGCAATTCTCCTAACTCATTTCTGGAGGCAAGTATTATACTGAAATCAAAACCAGAGAAAGACCCAACCGAGAAAGAGAACTACAGACCAATGTCCCTAATGAACATAGATGCAAAGACACTCAATAAACTACTAGCAAGTAGAATGCAGCAAATCATCAAGAAAATCATACACCACGACCAAGTTGGCTTTATTCCAGGAATGTAGGGATGGTTCAATATTCGCACACACACATTCCTCCAGGGAACTCTCACCAATGCAAAGGAAATGCTTGCATTTTAGCCTAGTGACACGGAAGGCAATGAAAGAAAATCAGTTCTTACAAAACTAATCAGCTTATGAAGAATGGATAAAAAAGACGTGGTATTTTTACATAATGGAATATTACTCAGCTATAAAGAAAGATAAACTTGAGACTTTCATAGATAAATGGGTGCAACTAGAGTACACACTCATAAATGAAACAAATCAGACCCACATGCGTACGTACCATATCGTCTCATTAGTGTAAGAATCTGAAAGAGTAAATAAAATCTGAAAAGAATAACAGATATTGTGAAAGGGAAAGAACTGTTCAAAAGGAAAGAACAACTGGGAGGAGGGAAAAGAGAAAACAAGTGGGGAAAAATACAGAGAGAGGATAGCTAAAAGAGTTGTACTACTGAGTTCCATTGCTTTATTGAAAGGAACAGTTAATGTTTACTTGTTTGATCAATCTTACGTGCCTATATTTGTTTAACTGAGTAACCAATCTGAAGATAACAATATGTAATACAACAACCGTTGTTCATTTCCTATCACCTTGTGTGAAATTCTGTATTGCTTCTGTTGTTTAGGTGTTGTTTTGTTTATTCTGCTTGCTTGTTAATATGTTTTTTGTTCTTTTATCTTTAAAACAAAGGAATCTAACTGGGTCAAAATGATTTTCTGTTTACAGAGATGTTTTAAAGACTATAAATTTTAGAAAATGATTTGATAATCTTAATAAAAGCCCCCCATCCTTTGAAACTTAGTAAATGAGTGAATGCAAGACTGTCTTGAAAGAAGTGATAACGGCCATGACCTTTGTCTGTTTTAAGTGGGTCTGAGTAAAATGAATGTGGCTCCAGCCCTGTACCAACCCAAAGGGTCTCACTTCTGATTTCTGATTACTCACTTCTGATTTCTAGATTAATGTGCCTTTGCTCACATCGTCTTGTATTTTCTAACAATTCTGAAAATCTCTACTAGAGGAGAAACATTTTATGAGGCGATTGAAAGTAATTACAGTGGTTTTTTTTCTAGGATATATAATCAATTTCATTTATTTCCCAAGTAAAACATTCACTGCAGGTTCAATCTTTGAAAGACAACTTGATTATCTGCTCCACAGAGCAAGTCAGGAGACATCATTCTCAGTCCTCAATCATAAATTCCTATTATGAAATGTTTATGCCCTAATCATTTTCCAATTGAACAGGGAGCTGATTAACACATAACATTGAATGTATGTGTTTCTTGAAAAACAGTCTGAATTGGTAGCGTGTAATGTCATTGAAAGTAAATTGCTGTACTAGGCACCTTTGCTTTAATTTTTTTATTTTCTAGAGCTACATAATGTCCTGAACATTTTGTAACAAAGTGTATTGTTCTACACTTCAAAACCAAGTTATAAATACTCTTTGAAGGTAGATTAAATACCTTCCCACATACAGTTATTGTGATGGTACTCTTGAATCAAAAAGAGAGGGGAGATGAAGGATAAAAATTAAAAACACACATTTCTGCCTAAAAAGTAATCTTAAATTAACTTGACATTAAATAACAACAGAAACCTAAATTTCTCATATATTAATGTTTTTGTGAAAATATAAATAATGTAGAACAGTGATTATAAGGTTTGGTGCCATGGAGTGAATACAGAGAAGCAAGATTTGATCAATACACACTGTGTATATACATTGAAATACCACTCTGAACTCCATTAATATGCACAACTGATACATAAGATTGAAAAATAAAAGTAAGTCTCCTCATAAATTAAAAAGTGGTGTACACGACCTGTCTTCCTGGGCTTCCATATACTGGACTTTCTCTTGGTTAATAGAAACAATTTTCAAATCTCCAATCTCTACCTTCAACTTAAAAAAAAAAATGGAGTACCAGCCTGGCCATTCCTACTTCTGAGCTTTACAGACATTGCTAGTACCCGCTGTGGAGAAAATTGCCTCTGGTCTAGAAACACTTCTTTTTATTGCAGCAAGAAGAGCCCCTCTTTGGCAGTCCCAGCTCTGATGGGGGTCCGGCAATACCATCCAGTCCTCTTTCCTTTGTAGCTCTTCTTGTTCAGATTTATCCCTGGGACTGCCACCATTAGTTTTTAATTCCCTTAACTATTTCTTCTTTTCTGTTAGCACATGTCACTAGTTCTCTGATGAGACCTTGCTGCTCAGAAGTTCTGTGTATATGGGTACATTGTATTGAACATGGAGATCTGGATGAACTATTGCCGTGGGAGCCCAATGTCAGGAACTTCAGACTGATTAGGGTTCATGAACACTTTTTTGATCCTCTGCTTGCAAGGTATGTGCTTGACTACTCGGACTTATCAATTTGGCTAGCTCTTGCCTTCAGAGCTCTCTTCTACAAGCTTTTTCCGGCCATCAAAGACAGTGATATGGTTGTGACCATACCAGCTTTGCTCTCGCCACATCATCTGCTTACCCATTCTGTATGCTGCTCCCTGACCTCGCCCCACCAGCACGGCATACATTCTAAAACATGAAAATGGGTCCAATTTCTCAGGCTCTTGGTAGGGAAAATATTAAGAACTACCCCTGTGTGGCACTTGAAACAAAAGCTTGTTATGGACTACTAGTTCCATCTCCTTCAATAACCTGGGGCTCCTTGAGAGCAGAAACTATGTTGGGGTCGTTACTGGATCCCCAGTGGTTAGTACAGTGCTTGTCACATAAATGCATGTGAATGAATACATGTTCGTGACTCCCGACTTCACTTAGTTACTCACTGATTCGGACTTAACAGCTCCCGATCAGATCATTATTAGTCTTCCAAAAAGTCAAATTCTCTGGGAACTGATCCAATGACCGAGTATCAGAATGGAGAAGAGCATCCCACATACTCAGTCCCAACACCAGGTGGATCTCTAGAGTTTGGAGCCATCTTTCCTGGGTCTGTCATCTATTCCGAGAACTGCTGCACTTGTTTGAGATAACTGCTTGGATATTTGGATCAGGAGATGTCAAGTGAGAGTCTGCATAACAAACAATATAAGAAGTAATTTGTTCACCATCATTGTTAAATTCTGCCAGTGAACAGTTATGATAACCTGTTTTGACACAGTTGTGTGTGTCTTGCTAATTAAGCGTGCGTTAAAGCCTCAAAGATTGGATCAGCTTTTCGTTTTTTTTTCCCCCGGTACCGGGGATCGAACTCAGGGCGTTAGTGCTTAGCGGGCAAGCACTTACACCACTGAGCTATACCTCCGGCCCTTGGATCAGCTTTTCGGAAGTATATTAATGAAGTGACGAACGGAGTTTTGTCAATTGGTATAGTGAAAATGTCAAGCAGGAATCTGGAAATCAGGATTTATTCACTAACTTAACTGATATCTCAGTTGATTCTTCTAGGTTGAAAATTTTTTTTAGCTTCAATCTATGTACTTGAGTTCTGAAAGAAATGCTTGAAAGTCTCATTATTGTTGTTTGTTTATTTGTCTATGTTAGTGATACTTGGGATTTCACGTAGGGTCTTTACATAGAGTTACAGCCCAGTCTTTTTTCTTAGTTTTTCTTTTGAGACAGGGATTACCCAGGCTGGACTCTTGATCTGTGATCCTCCCATTTCAACTCCCCAGGATGCTGCGATGACAGATGTGTGCCACCACACTTGGCCTTAAAGACCTTTACATTAAAAAAAAAAAAAGACTTTTACATAAAGCTCCCTGACAGGATGCCTTTTGCCATGGAGATGTCCCCTGATCTTGGGCTGAGGCCACTTACATCCTCCAAAATGTACATTTCTGCAAGCGGTACCCTAAAGCAATCATTTTAAAAATAAAAACTTTCCCCTCTTGCTTGTAAATGTTGAAAGTTCCATGCATATACAAAGTATGAACTCAACCCCAATCATTGTCCCCCACCCTGTGACGCTACATGGGACATTCTCATCCCTGCTGCAGGCAGGACCCAGGGAGTGCTTCCTTTGGGCAAGAAGCCTCCATGTCTTCCTCACCCTCTCTGGAGCTCTGCTGAAAATGGCTGTGGCTCAGCCCCTTTGATGACATTTCTGTTGTTCTCTCTGGAGAAATATATCCAAGGACCTTCCAGAGAGAAGACTAAGGGGAAATATCTTGTGTTCAAAATAGAATCCTCTCAACCATGTGGAAGGAGTCCCAGACAGAGATGCCCATGTTCCATTCTCAGGGCCCACCATGCTACAGTTAAGATCCTTGTCTTCAGTCTCCAGTGACTTTCTCCTCCTCGCCCAGCTCGGTACCTCATCTGAGTCACCTGCATTTTTTATGCTGCACACGAGCTGTTACTGTTCCCTTGCTGCCTCTCAAGAGAAACTACAGCCGCACAGCCGGCTAGGGTTTGCTGCTTCTCCAGCTGTGACAAGCTGCTGTGACAAGTTCCATACGGCTTCTCCCTCTGCTCTACCTCATCAGGGCAGAACGAGACTGAAAGGACAGGGCCCCCGGATGGCACAGCTGGCTGCATTTTAGGGACACCTCTTAGAAGACTTAGATAGGAAGTTATAATTTAAAGAAATTAGAAAATATATTTATCTTTGGTAGTGGGTTTTATGAAAATTACAGAAAAAAATGGAGAAATTTTTTTTAATTTACTTTAAAATATGATCAAGATTTGTAATAAACAAATGATTTTTAATCTCAGATTTCAGGACAGGATGACAAAACTTCTCTTCCAGAACCATAAAAGTCCCTCCCTCTACATTCAAATTTAAAAGACTTTTTTTTTTTTTTTTTTTTTTTTGCGGTACTGGGGACCGAACTCAGGACCCTGCGCTTGCTAGGCAAGCACTTATTCCACTGAGCTATATCCCCAGCCCTACATTCAAATTTAATTTCTTTGTGAAAAGATGGGAATGTACCACTCTGAAGAATCCTAAAAGTAAACTTAAAATTGCTGGAGCACAAATCAGGTGCAAAATTCATTTACAGAAAATCATAGCTAAGCTCCTCACTTCAAATGCAACACTTAGCAAACTGGATAATGAACTGAATTCCAGTGTTCTCAGGATTTACTAAAATTGAGACTCTACTGCGCTAAATACTAACAGCCCTCTATTCCCCAGAGTTTACTCCAAGCACATGTAAGAATTGATCTCTCTAGTGACCCTGCCATAGGAAAACTCAGAGAGTAAGGTTACAATGCCAAGGAGAACACAAGAAGTATAGTCCTCGGAGAAGTAGGCAATTTAATTTTAGTCTTTCATCAGTAAAAACAGCAACATCTCCAAGGAGGAACTTTTCACAACTCAGAAATAAATGTAAAAATAGACCCTATTTTTAAAAGGTGATGTGATTTATTAATTGTACTGCTAATGTTCTCTTGTTCTTCAAAGTGTTCTTATGTCAAATGCCACCCCCACAGCCAAGTGAAAGGAACTGCCAGCGGCAGCTTGTGAGGTCACACAGAATCCCTTCTGAGCTGCAAGCCCAGGCACTCGGTTCCTGCCCACAGAGAACAGAATATCAATAACCTGCAGAGCCTTATTGATAAGGCTTGTTTCCTCAGACAGTGCTGGGAGCTTGTGACTGAGTCTCTTAACCTCTCACAGAAGGACAAGGGTGAGTGTATTAATATCCTGCAAAGGAAAGTTCCCAGCCAAGAATTATTTTAGCCAAAATCTCCAGATCCAAGGAGTTAGGAGAATCTTATAGGAAAATTAGCCCTTGAACCCGAGGACCAGACAGATGTTCGTGCTTCCCCATCCCCACTGGTTGTATTTTTTTAGACTCCTTCAGCAGAGAGTCAAGTAGCGATGCACTTGGTCACTCTTAGAGAAAGATATGGCTGTGCAAAGCTGGCATTCATATGTCCACTGTTGTAGCCCAAATACAGTTGGAAAGGGATTTATAGAAAAATTGATTTTACTCCCTTTGTTGGTATCCACAATTTATCCTTCCTTCTCTTGAGCATGTGTACTTCCTATGAGCACCAAGAGTTTTCTCTCTTGAAAAGTTTAAGTTATTTGGTTTTGTTGCTATGAGTAAATTTCCGTACAGGTAAGGAGGGCATGAACGTTAATGAGCCAGTGCCACAAGGATTGAGAGAGCAGGTCCCAGAGCCCGTTCTCTGGTTTTAATCTCACTGCACTGCTCTCTAGCTTTGTTCAACAAGGTTATTCACCCTTTTTGAAGGCTGTGTTTCCTCATTTATAACATGGAGAAAATAATGTTACTTATCGTATAGGGTTATGGGACACATTAGTTTTTCTCCAAAGACACATGTTTCCTGTATCTTTCTCCATCTTGGCAAATGGTTCCCCATTTATTAAGCCACTGAACTTAGATATGAGGGGATCACTCTTGGTCATTCTATCATTCACACTTCCCAGCTAACTTGTAATTAGGTCTATCAATTCTACCTTCATAAAAAATTCAACATCTCCCAACGGCTCTTGGATTTTAGACAACGACGCATGAATTTGATTACTTCCCATCTTCTGTAGCCCTGATATCTCTCCCTTGGTCTAGGCTCTGTTAACTTTAAGCCTGGACTATGCACATGTCACATGTCTCTGTGCTTCTACTCTTGTGGTATGTATAAGCTAATCACTGTAAAACAACGCGAACAGTAGTTTGGATATGGACATCCTTTCACTCTCCTGCTTCGAATCTACAAGTCACTCCTAGACACTGAAAATACACGTCACACTCTTTAACTGTAGCCATCATTTCCTCTCTAACCTTATCTTGCTCACAGCAACCTTCTCCATGTTCCAGGAACAAGCAGGGGTTTTCCCCTGCTTAAGCCTTTTTCAATAATATTTCCCTCTACCTTGAACTTTGGCTCCTCAAAATTCACACCGTGACATAAATCAGGTCTCAGCTCAAAGGCTGTCTTTTAAGAGAAAATTTCCCTGACTGCATTATTCAAAATAAAGCTCATAATTGTACTTGATTTACTTGCAACATGGTGTTTGTGAGAGCCTAAATTTATATTGTTTACATACACCATTATTCATCACTCACTCTTCCAGTAAAGGTTGATGCTCCATGAGAATAGAAATCAAGCCAATATTGTTCAGTAGCATTCTTCAAGAGACTCAAGCAGGGGATATAGCTCAGTGGCACAGCACCTGCCTGATAAACATGGGGCCCTGAGTTTGTTTCTCAGTCCTCCCATAAAAACAAAACAAAACAAAAAACCAAGATCCTAGAGCAGCGTTAGGAGACCTTCACTATTTTTTGAATGAGTAGGTAGAACATGGTTGGTTTACAAGAAGTTCTTAACGAATCTAAGCTGATGTTATGATTAAAAACAAATACTTCTCTTGTACTGGTCACTTGTGTTGGCAAATTTTTAAATTTAAAGTTTAATCTTGCATTTTTTCCATAACAATGTCAATAGTTTAAGGAAAGAGAGGAGCAAGCTGGCCCCACTGGTGCCAATATCACCGTTTTGTAAAGACGTTGTTGAAAATGTTAGAGTAGAGGTCTAGGCACAGTGGGCTTCAATTTCTGAAGCAATAACAGGAAATTACGGTTTATAGCTGTTCATCTGGATGCTAGATTCATTAGTATACATTTATCTTTTTGGATACCTGCTCAAGAATTTCTCTAATCTTTGGCATCCAAGACACCTAATTGCCTTTTGGAGTTCTGTACTACACCTGGCTCTTGGATCCTGAAGAGGACACTGGGAGGGAGTTTTGTTCGTTTGCTTATCAGAGAAGAACCATGTCACCCTTGCTTCTGAGCACCACCGAATTCAAATGTGTGCGGTGCTATAGCCTAGGCTTTTTCAGAACTATGAGCTACATCTCTGGCCCCTTTTCATTTAAAGTTGAAAGGCATGAAAGTTAAACCCTTCACCACTGCCATTTTCAAGTTGGTTTATATCCTTTTAGATTTTTCTATAGACATATAGAAGAGATATTTTACTACCCCTGTACAGTGGCACGTTGAAATGGAATATAAATGTAATTTTTAGGTCCTTCCCTGGTCACATAGGCGTATAAAGAAAAGAAAGCACTCAAAACTCATCTTTAGCTTCCAGTTCCCCAGATTACTGCACTTCACCATGAAACAATGAGGAAAGGTCAATAGGGGTCAAATTTTCCAAAGATACATGGGACTAAGCATTTGTAAATCAGTACCTTGTATTCTTCTCTGTTATCTGACAGGCAGTTGGGCTAAGTTTTACCCTCAGAGAAACATATTCTTGTCCATTACCTAGCCCTTTATTGTTATGTTTTTTTTTCTCTAACAGAAATTCTTTTTATCTCTGGAATTATTGTCGATCACTTTCTAAATTTCCAAAGACAACATAGATCAGTTACTATGCTTTGACAAAATATGGAGTAAATGATGCAATTTGGCTTTTGTATTGGATTTCTCTTCAAATTCTGATTCTGGCATTTTCTAGCAGCTTGTGTTTCTTTCCTAAACCTCATTTCTACCATGTAAAAAGGTAAGAGATAGTGCTTATCCTGAAGATAATTTGAGGAGATTCAGTGAGAAGTACAAATGAGACCTGCCAGAGTAACACATACATTGAATATTTTCAATGAAAAACAGCTACTATTCTCACTACTTTTACACAATTCTATTTATTTTAGTTTTTAAAATTCTATTTATTTTAAATTAAGCTAAAGATCCATTGCAACATGCCGTGTGTCATTCAGTGTGAGTCAATGATTCAAGCATTTAGTTCCAAATTCTAGATACTGACTTGAATATGAGGGACGTCAGTGCTGACTTAAACACTTTCTTCAATGTAAGAACATCTGTATGCTTACCAAAGCATTGGTGATATCATTCCTTGGAGACAGAATTTTAACAAAGTTTTCTTGGGGCACAAAGCTCTTACTGCATTAAGTTAAGCTCAGTGGTTTTTCAAAAACTGAGAAACAATTTGAGTGAATAAATGATCAACTCATTGAATCCTGTTCACTGTTTTAGCTATAAGCTTTTCCTGATAGGTCTCTTTGCTCCCCCGAGTGATATACATGGTACAAAATTGATCTCTGCTTATAGTTAGAAACTTAGTGATTTAGCCAGGGACTCGTTGGTGACCCTTGTATTGTATTCCTTGTTTCTGTGAGCTTCCCAGTAAGAAATTCATGTTGAATGGATTAGTTAGATTTGGATTTTTAAAGTTATTCAAACTTAAATCTCTCCCGAGAGTTAATACCACATTTTCTTCTCCTCAAAATATTGATGTGAGGGAGAGGAAAAGGTCAAGAGCTTGTTATCTTTCATGTCAAAAGGTTGCAAGAAGGAGAACAGGGGGCCCAAGGAAAGAACAGTCAATAGCTTCCTCTGAGATGGTAAAAGGACCTGGGGTAGTAGAAGCAAATCGCTAGCACCTGGCTCTTCCCTGCAGCAGGACTTACAGTGAGGTGATAAATGTGTCCCTAGAGGTGACGCATTAACCCCAGTGCTCTCAGCCTCAGTAAAGGTGCTTTCCTCAAGTTTTGGCACAGGTTGGCAGGGCTGCATTCTTTCTGAGACTCTGAGAGAAAACTGGTTTGTTGCCTTTTCCAGCTTCTAGAGTCCACCTACATTCCTTGGTTTGTGGCCCCTTCCATTCATCTTCAAAATCAGAAGCATAGCCTGCCTCTCTCTCTCTCCCTCCCTCTCTCTCTCTCTCGATCCCACTGTCAAATCTACTTTACACATCCCACCCTTTTGCCTCGCTCTTTCATATAAAGACTCCTGTGATAAATTTGAACCCACCAGGTAATGGTAACTCAGAATAAACTCCCCATCTGCAGATCCCTAATTGCACTTCCAAGGCCCTTCTGCCATGTACAGTAAGATTCAAAGGCTTCACTGTTAAAATATACATACTCTAAGGGCTGGTAAACTGTCTATCATGCTAATTTAAATGGGAACGATCATAGTTTAATGACATATACATTTTGTGTGGTATTAAAATTGAATCATATCTATATAACCTGAAGTAATTAAACCCATTTTCTAGGGCATAAATATTGTTTGAGATAAAGCTTCAGTTTCATCGGGTGTCTTTGTCTTTCATTTTTTTACATTAATTAAGTTTTGTGACTCAGAGCAGGTTACACGTCTCAAAGTCCCAGTTTCTTCATGAGTAAGGTAAACTTGTTGAACTAGCAGGCCTCTAAAGTTCTCACTCAGATAGAATCTTATCTGTAACTCTTTTATTATTCTATTTTACATTCACAATTACATTTTAAAAAGAAGTAGAACTTGTAGTTTCTCCCCAGAGCAGCAAAAGACAGACTCTAGTTTTGATTTGGTTTTGTTCTGTGTGTCTAAAGTCTAACAGAGTTTGTGTTTGGGGACTAGAAAAACAATGGATAACTCAATTTTACCCTTAGACTCTCATAAATAATTGAAACAACCTTTGTAACTAGCCTAATAAATAACAGCTCTCTGGGGCTTTATTCAGAGCAAATACTGTTACACCTGCCACTTACAGAGGGTAATAGGAGGTGGTACATTTGCATAAATCCTAAGGGTATGAATCATCTCTGGAATGTTTTATTACTTCCCAGTTTTCCATAAGGCTATATTTCATTGGAAATATTAAATTTCAAGTGAATGTTGAGTATCTTATACTTTATGGAAAGTATTTGAGATAATACACTAAGGGAAAAAAAACCTTTAAAATATAGTGGGTTTCTGTTGTGTATTTTATTTTGTTTTGTACTTACTGGGCAGGGAGCTCCAGCAGAGAAAAATCCCATAAGAAGTGCTTGCTGTCTGATCACTGTGCTATTAATCTGAAACTGATAAGTAGGCACAGGATTTACCGCATCCACTAAAATTATATTTGGGCTCTTTTTTCAATGTAACTATACTTGAAACATGTCTAACATGATCTAATAATATTATGCACAGTGATAGACACCACTCTTTTTTTTTTTTTTTTGGCGGTATTGGGGATCGAACTCAGGACCCTGCGCTTGCTAGGCAGGCATTTATTCCACTGAGCTATATCCCCAGCCCATGCACAGTGATAGAGATGACAGATTTAAACAAGTGCCCTGGACACAGATCAGTAGAAAGGTATTAATATTTGGTTAGCAGTGTAGCCTCTTCTTTCTCACTTGCAGTATTACTCTGTTGGCAGCCGTGGAACATTAACCTCAGTCTAAGAAAAATTACTGTATTCACTTATAAGTCACAGTCTAAACAACCAAATTCCTTCTCATTCTCCTCTCTCTCTCTCCCTCCTCTCTCTTTCTCTCTCCCTTCCACCCCTTCCTCTGTCTTGCAATATCCAAGCCCAGTTATTTATTGATTTTTTTGCATTACATTCTGTGGAAGAAAAGAAAGGAGACAGAGGAGGAGAAAATTAGGAGCAGGTTTCTGGATGATCGATGTTCCATAAATTGTCACACAGTCCCTTCAGAGCAGTGTTTTATTATAAATTATTAGTTTATATTGCTTTAATATTTAAATGTTTTCAATATCCATTGCATGGGGTCTTCCCAGGGTCTGATCACACATTGAGCAGTTATTGGACACATGCAATAAGCTCTTTAGACACAATAGTAGTAAACTAAGTAGTGTTCTGGTTTCATATCTGTCATGTTCTAAAGAGAAAGATAGAGGTATCAATCCTGGCACCACTTCATCATATTTAAAATTGCATTATAATTCTAAGAGCAATGTATTGAACCAAGACAAAAGCTACAGGTATGGGAATGTTAGGATTAATTCATTTATATCAGTAATAGACTATATTTTATAAACATCAGGTCTTGTGAAGGTATTTGTATCACTTAGCTGAGGGTTTTTCCTTATATGATTGAAGTGAAAAGAGATTTTGCATAATGGAAGATTCAACAGCATTAGAAACAGAAAAGGAAAATAATGATTAACCTTTGCCTGAGATTTCAGGTCCATTAAACAGTGATGTGTGGCACATTTTAATTAACATCCTGAAAATGAAACATGGAAGGGGTATTAGGTATAATAGAATAGGAAATGTTAAATGTTGCCCAACATTTTGTTGTAAATGCAGGGAAATTATAAAGGCGTCTCATTTTCCTGCTTTCTACAAGCTTGTCTCATGAAAAATGTTTTTATCTGCTACAGAGAGGTCTTTGTCTAACTTTGTTTAGGAAGCACGTTAACTCACCTTTGTTGTGACTACTTCTCTTTCTTTCTGAATGTCATAAGATAGTAAAGCAAATGCCTTGTTAATTGGATGAGGCCGAAGTTACCTCCTAAGATACCAGTAGTTGTATTTTAGAGGGAAAACAATTGCATTTGTGTCCAAGCTCAAGCTCGGTTATTTGGGCACTTTTTTGCATATTCCTGAAGATAAAAATTTGGAGAGTAATTAAAGACCTTATCTTCATTATGACTTCAGTCTTGCAGTATTCTTGGAATCACAGAGAATTATTACCCAATTCTTCCAACCTCTCCCTCCAATTACTAGCACTTACCATCCCCTTAGTTTTACTAACTTTCCTTGGCAGAATTAGAGAAAGGAAAGTAAGGCCTGAAGTTTTTATGAAGGTTTCCCAAGAAACGTCTGTCTCCATGTCATCTTCTTCCATGTTCTTTTTCCCCCTCTGCAGCACTGTAAAGGACATCAGTACACTTTATATAACTCTGTGCTCTTTCAAAGTTCATCTCAAACTCCACTTTACAACAAGAAGCATTATGCCACTACCTTGATAAGGGCACTGTCCTACCTTTTGATATACTGCATCATTGATTGTTTATACTCTTTGAATGAACACATACATTCTGCCTAAACTGTTTTCAAAATAAAACAATTATGGTAAATAACTTAACAGATAATTACCTATGATCTATTACTCAGGTAATATATAAGCCTACTGAGGCCAAGACTTGTATCTTACAAATTTCTCTATACAGAGCTGACACTACATGGCTCTGGACATGGCAAGTGGGCAGAAAGATGCTTACATTTATTGACTGGTAGAGGAAAAGGAGGAGGAGATGGGAACAAGAAGAAGAAAATATAGACATGGGAAAAAAAAGAAACAAGAGCCAACTAAAGAACATATGGAAAGACGGATGCACTATCTGCTCACTCAAAGCCCAAGGAGTCCTGAAATTACAGCGTTCAGCACATCACATTCCACAAATGTTAAGCTTTTACAAAAATTTAAAATTTGGTTCCTTGAAAACTCTTATTGTTAACCGTATGACACAAAAATATGTATATCTTTAGAAGTTGGGGAAAATATTCACCAAAATAGTATAGGGCCAGAAAAAAGAGTGATAGAAAAAACTAAGGTAAAACATTAAATCATCACCTCAAGGAGAGAGAACATGTATTATAAATGTAGGGAGAAGACTGTCCATTTACAGGACTTGGGTTATTATTATTACTATTTTTGCTAAGTGGGTAGGAATACAACTAAAGGAGGAGGCTGTGAGTGGAGGTCTTTTCAAGGTTAGTCTGGCCTTGTTGCCATGAGAACGTGGAAACTTGGAGGAAGAATAGTGGTTAGTAGCACTGAGATACACAGTCTTTACGTGGGGTTCCAGAGGGCTCCTCTGTGGCCTAAGCTCGTGGTGAGTATAGTGCCATCATGATCAACCACCTTCCCAAAGCCACCCTTAAACAAGGCACTCTGCGGGGAAACTTGAGATCTAAACCTCATGGTTTAGATTTCAGTGACCTGGTGGTAGACATCTAAAGTGGGTAATTATATTGTACCCAGACACTCAAGCAGATATCACATTATCCTATGCACATTTTCCCTGAGGATCTGCATCCTTTGTTTTATCTTTCATTGGTCACGTAGCCCCTGCCACGTAGCATCTCTTGTCAACTCCAATAAAAGTTTCCTAAAAGAAATTTTATGACATCATCACAGTCTGCTCAGTCTAAGCTTCTGCTCTGCTTGCCTTCGCTGGAACACAGATTCAGAGTCGAGCCTGAATTTTCTGAATTGCAATTTTTCTGACCCCAATTATTCTTTTTTCTTTTTAACTTTTGCATTTTCTGAGTTTGGATGGATCAACCCCTCCGGCCTTGACCCTGGTGAGGGATAACAGAGCTCAGCGGTCCCTATGTCATGCGTCCTTCCCTTACCCTCCCAGGCTGGGTCCCTTCTGTGTGTGTGCCCATCTTCTCACACAGCTCTGGGTCCAGTTAAAAGACAGAGGGAAAGCAGGACAGGTGAGGGCTTTGGAGTTAAGAGTGTCAGATGTTGAGTCCTATCTCTGACCATGTCTTCTCTAGGACCGTGGGTGACTTTCCCCATTTACTCAAAGTAAAAAATTGCAATACCTACCTCATTTAGTTGCAAATAGCATTTGAAAAGAAAATTTCTGGAAAATTCTTAGCTTGGCTCAAAGTAAGAATTTGATAAATATTAGTTCTTGTCATTACTGTTCTGCCACAAGTACTCTCACCTTTTGCACCCCTGTTCCATGTCTTGTGTTCAGTTACATTTGTTGAGAACTTTGGGAGCTGGATCGCATGTTACAGGTCTTTCAGCATCGGTTACTTGACCTTCCTAGTATTATCTCTTTCCTGAGAATTTGCTAGTTGGAAGGAGTTAAATATCACCATAGGGCTATCTTAGAAAAATATTGAAGTGCTACTAAAGCTTATACTCTGACCTGTTTTCATATTCTCCAGTATTCACTCACTGTTAATGAGCTAAAAACTTATCATTCAATAACAATGGTAGTGCTGAGAGCAGGGGGTTTCAAATCTTTGGTTGTATGTTCCCCGTAGAGACCTTTTAAAGTCAGTTGTCACCGCTGACTGTGAGAGCTTCCAGGATGGTTTGAATATGTAGGCAGGCTTGAAAATTACTGGGAGGTGGAAGAAATATGTTATACTAAAAGGAGAATCTCCACGTATATTTGTAAAAGCAAAGATGGTGCAGATGTGACCATTTGTAACCACCACTTCGGGTGCCAGGTGTGAAGGTTACGTAGCAAGTTGCCTGCACTAGTCTGCTCTTTGCCTGTGCTGCCAGCCACACCTCCCATGTAATTATGGGTATAGCATGTTTTTCCTTGTATTAATTTCCCACATTTTACACTTCTAATTCTTTTCAGAAACATCTCAAATGTCAAAATTGGTTTTATTCATTATTCAGGAGCAAAATTCTGCTGTTGGTTTATATGGATATTGCATCATCAAGGAGAGAGAATGTAACTCCCTAGTCCTTAAAAGCAGCTCAGGTGAGAGCTTTGGAGTTAAGAGTGTCAGATGTTGAGTCCTATCTCTGACCATGTCTTCTATAGGACTGTGGGTGAGTGCTTAAGTGTGAGCTGCCTGAACACTACTCTACTCATGTGAAAAAATTCATATCAGTGCTAAGTCAAGTTGGTAGACATGAAATGAGAGTATAACTCTACCTCTGTGATCTTCCTACACATAATCCACCCCCCAGTCTAATGATCAGAAAAACACCAGATGAGTCTCAGCTGGGGGATAGTTTACAAAATATGTAACCAGTACCCTTCAACACAGTTAAGGTCATCCAAAGTAAGAAAAGTTAGTGGAAATAAAAATCAGAGAAAATGTCACAGCAAAGAGAAAGGAGCCCAGGGAGAGGCTGAGATGACATGTAATGTGATAGTCAGAATGAGGTCCTAGAACAGGAAGAGGACATTAGGTAAAAACTAAGGACGTATGTATAAATGCCTTTAGTTTTTAAAATTATTTTATTAGCAATAATGGGACAATACAGGGTCATTAACTGTGACAAATGCACTCTACTACTGCAAGCCAATACCAATAGGGAAAACTGGGTAATGGGAGACATATGTGTACAGAAATTCTCTGTATTATACTTGCAACTTTCAGTAAACATAAAGGTATTCCAGTGCTATTAAATCAGTGTTCTCAAACTTGAATACTTTTTACAATCACCTATTGGCCAGATTACTCTACCTTCACCCCTCTGATGCTGTAGGCATAAGGTGGCACTTGGGGAGTTGCATTTCTAGTAAATTCTTGGGTAAGGCTGATCTGCTAGCTCACAGACCAAACCGAGCGCTTTGTATAGGAGGTCTCAGAATCCACACAAAATCTTCCATTCATACATCCCCATCATTAAATATGATACAATGGCTTTAGTTGAATGTTTTTTCTCTTTTGGTAGCCAGAATTGAGGCCAATATTACCAGTGTATAATTTCATTTTAATTTTAGTGAATTTTTAAAAATTGTATTGCTCTGTGCACATTTTTCACAGATCAGTAACTGTTGTTAATATCTAGTTTGTCTTGGAGAAAAGCTACTTACCAGAGATAGCAAATGCTCTCAAAAGAAGTGTGGCTTTGCCTATAAAGCTACAAAAAGTAATAAAAACCAGAGAGTGAACTTGGAGTTTGGCTTGGAATTTCTCACCTGAAAAAATGCATGTCTTTAACCAAATGTTGAGAGGAAGTCCATGTTTGGATGTTTTTGCCTGTGGTTTCTGCCTGTCAGAAAGAGAGCTGTGGGAGTTGTTCTCAAGTTGACAAGTGTCACAGGGTTCACAGCACAGACCTGATTTGTCTTGTTAGCGATGGGGATTGTATGAGGTCGGACTGAGCATTCTTGTTACAGAGTGAGCGCAAAAATATTCATGTCCTAATTTAAAGCTTCTTCCAGAGAACTACTTACTTAAAGACTTAGCTGGGAATAATAACATCCGTACGGTTTCTTTAGATGGGATTGTGCAGCTGTGAGGAGATAATTTGAAAAGGGAATGTATCCGGTTAGATAAAACATCCTTGGTTTATGGCATTTCATAATAAGCTGCATTGAGAGACAGTAAATCACTGAAAACCTTTGACAGATTGTTAGATTCCTTTGTGTGCACAGTGTTATTCTGTTTCATATCTTCACTAAAGTGTTTTGAAACTTAGTGACTTTAGTAATTATAGGGTAGAAGCCAGGGTATCACTGTTATTACACTGATCCCAAGCCTCTATAAAATCACCCATAAAGTTTAAGCCCAAAAGGCACGCCTGCTAGTGCCTGCTAGTCTTTGCTCTCAAAACCTAGGGGAATAGGGGGCTCCCATCGCATAGCTGATTATGGGGTTTGTTGCCAATTTTTACCGTAACTACCCCGCCAATCATCATGTTCCTTTGGACCTTAGCCTGCCCTTGTGTTCATGCCATGCAAAAACTCTGAAGACCCCAGTTTCTACCTCAGCAGGGGATGTGGCTTTATCCCCTAGAGCTGAGGTAGTTGCTTCCCCAGGAACAGCAGTTCAAGTCAAGGAGGGAGCAGGTTGCACGGTGGGGGTGCGACCGCTCAGCTCATTCACCTATTAGGTAAAGGGGGGTTCTGGGAAGGAACGAAATAGCACTAGGAAAAAATAGCAACTGTCGGCAACGGGGCTGACAGCTAGGATTGTCAAAAGTCCTCCCCCAGCCCTTCACACTCAAGTTTATTTAATAATAATACAGAAGGCGATGGAGAAATACGCCTCATCTTTCCAAAGAGTTTCTTCTTCGTACTGTACATACTTTCTAGCTCGTCCTGAGCTGCCACGATTCAACCCTGCACTTTTCATTCTTCCTGTCTTCCTCTGCCTCCTTTTCCTCTTTGGTGTCACATGCCAAAGTCTGGAGAAAAACAGAATAATACAGTAGCGTGTATTTAATGACTTAATTTCTTCCCTTGTACCTTGTTTCTCTGATTAATGATTCAGATTCAATTTTTGCTTTATGTCTACTTTGGGTTTCTTTTGTTTTCTGTTGTCTTTTCTTTTAAGCTTCATGTATAGTTGTGCCTCTCTACCACCCTCACGTATGCTTCTGGTTCTCCAATGCTTTTTTGCTACCGCAGGAGTTGACACAGATGTACCATTAGACTGCCGTCCAGAGACTATCTCAGTGCACACTGTTCTGAATTCTTATGTTGCTATTTCTACTTTTATTGTGGGATAAATTTTTTACTTCACCTGGTATAGTATAGTCAGCTTTCCTACTTTTTGTTTAAATTCAACAATTAAATACAAATATTGCTTACTAGTGAAGACTAGTTTTTGCTCATTCTTTAGGTTTTGCTAGTAGCTCTGGAAGTAGGAGATTGCACTGGTGAATGCCATTTTTCTGGTACCAGAGATAAAAACATGAAAATTGGGGAAATTTTCTTTTCTTGTCTCTTGAGTGACCAACACACAAAGCAGAATCTTCCCTTTATGAAAGACAAAAATTTAGTCTAGGGACCAGAACAAGAGATTAGTAATCATTGCTTGTCCATTTGCTAATCATGTAACCTTGGTATTCCTTAAACTTTTAGAAACTTGATAGGTTTTCTTCTGGAATATGGAAAGGATGCCTGTTCTTCCAAGCTTGCCATGCCTTTCAACTAAGATTGTGCATGTGTGAATTGCTCAGCAGTTACAACTACTTTTATCAGTGCAAATTGCACAGTTACACTTTATTCTGTTTTAAAGAAGAGGAGCTGGCCCCCATTTGTGTTTTCTGATTCTCTTTCATGGAGCTGCTTCTCCCACTGCTATGACACAAAGACCCCCACTGGGTGTCTGTGGGTGACACACACTGAGGCCAGAGGAAAGTCCCAGGACACTGATCAGACTCCTCAGAATCCAAATACAGCCTTTGAACCTAGATGCACCTGGGCTCAAATTCCAGCCTGTTATTGTTGTATGTTCTTGGGCCAATTCCCTGACTTCTTAAGGTTCAGGTCTCTCCTCTGGTGCAATGCTTCTTTGGGGTTCTTGAGAAACACTGTGTGCAACTCCTATATGGTTACTGACCCATAGTCATACCCTTGAATGAATAACAGCAGTTATATTCATGGCAACATGAAGACCATTATTAGTGAGATGTGAGATCAGGAATCAGATTGGAAGGCAGGCAGAGTCATTTGCTGCAAACCTCATTCGGTACATCAGAAAAGGTATTGAGAACACCAGCATTTAAGGTTCAGCCCCTTCACCCTCATGGGCTATTGTGTGTGGTTTTCTGTGTGGCATTGAGCTGTGCATTCTCTCGCCCTTTGGACTGAGATACCCTGTTGAAGATAAGAGAAAGATACAGAACCTGTGATGTGCCGTTGCAGAATGGAATTGTGCTGTGATTCTTAGCAGGGACTTTCAATGTCTTTCATGAAGAGGTAACTGAGAGCTTAGCTAATGCCAACAGCTGTTACCATAGAGAGCTCTAACCCCATTGTGTAACAACTGACTGGCGATGTGGATTGTCACTCAGTGAAACAAAGAAATGATTTAAAGTGACAACTGGAGAGGGAGCCCTGTGCTCTACACTGCTCTTAACCAACAGAAACTAAAGGCCACATGATGGAAATCCTCTTAAGGAATGCTGGCAGTGCCAGAAAGTCCTCCGTGACAAACCTTCCCCTATCGGTTTTAGGGAAATTAGCAAGTTCAAATTGATCCCATGGTGCCTGTCTTCCCAGCTGTGGGGATTCTCTACCTCAGTGTGACACCTCTAACTGCTTGCCTGATCAAAATGCCTGCAAGCTGGGGGCATCCCTCCAGAGGATCACTAGGAGCAAATGGAAGTGTATCCACTGTGCCTGTCAATCTTCCCTATCAAGTGCGATGTTCGACTGACACATGACACTCTGCTTCACAGCACGGGGCAGACCCAGAACTAGCTTTGGTTCCCCATAAGAAATGTGAAGAACCCCTGTCATTTTGCAAAGGAGTCATTTTCTTTTCTAAATGAGAATGCCTACTGTTCATTATTCTTGATTTCTTTATGGTCCTGGATTGCTCTGTCAGATACCTCTGAAACTTCTGAGCTAGTGTTAGGGAAATAGCACCCAAGTTTCTTCTGCCTGGATCTCTCTGCATCCACGGCTGTGAAAAGAAAACACAGAGAATCAAAATGCCTGTACAGCATCCTTGGCTTTTCTGGTGAATTGACAGCCTGGACATATTCTTTAAGTTTATCACCTCATAGTTTCCCCTTTGGTTCCCAGCCGGTGCTTGACCGCTTGCTCATGAACACGGTGCTTGGATTTCTGTGCAGTTTAGATGCAAGTGTGTTGCATAATGAGATTTATGTGTAGAAACAAGAGGAAATTGTTCTCTGTATATTGAAAAAGGACACATTTTTGTCAGTGCCCTGGAATATATAGTGGTTTGATGCGTATATTTAGGATATGTAACACATACGAAGAGGAAAACAAGAGAACTAGCCACATCTCTTGGTGATGCTTTTGTATACTTTCTCCATTCTGGTCAAGCATTCCCGTCTGGTCCATTAATTCAAACTGCTACTCTGGTGTTTACGTCTCTAGCTGGTCCCATAATGAAGAGTCTCAGGTGTCTCCATTTCCTTCTGCCCTCCATCTGCATGTCTTATCACATAACCGTTCTACTGCTTCACTGAAAAGGTAAATAAGTCCTTTAATACCTCAAGTCTCTTTCTAATTTTATTACATTTATTCTTCTTTATTGGTAATTCTTTAAAAGAAAATGGCCAACAAACAATGGTCCGTGAAGAAAATCCGGCCTACCAAATCTTTTTCTAAGGAAGATTTCACTGGGGCACAGTCGTGTCCATTCATGTATTCTCTATACTGGCCCTCACCACCCAAGTATTCTTGAGTTCTTGGGACAGAACATGTGGCATGGGGAACCTCCACCTAGCATATGGCCCCTGAGAGAGAGTCTGTGAACTTCTCCTCTAAGAAAAGTGATAGTCTTCTTTAAAAGCATCATCACCCAGCTCACGGATCTCTTCTTGATGCTTGCATTTTCTGTCCCCACCAACCTATGTTTTTCCATATTCAATGGTTTCTTCACTGGTCATTCTACTTCTATTATTCAGTTTACATTTAGCTAAAGATGGTTCTATTCCTTGCAAGTGATGTAAATATTTCTGGTGGAACAGTGGTTTCAGAGTAAAGAAGTATGGCACCTCGCTTCTAAGGGCCTGTGGTCTGCAGCATACCTCCAATCCAGGTAGTCAGCCATTATTCCAAGTGTGTTAACTAGATGAGCAGATTTAATATAAAATATATATTTGATTATATAAAGGACTTACCAGGTAGGCTTATAAGGGTCACCTATGGAATCAGGTGGAAAAATGAAAAGTGACCATCTGCATGCTGGAGGGCGAGGGGAACCAGCCAAAGATCAAAGGCCTGAAGCTCACTGCAGAGTTCAGTGCATGTCTTTGTCAGAAAGTCAAAGGGTCTGCACTGGAAGGCTAAAGAGTCTGCACTGGAAGCCTAAAGGCAATGGCAAAGACTGGAACTTCTCCAAAGGAGAAGATCACATTCTCTTCTTTCCCATTTTAGTCCATTCAGTCCATAAGCCTATTGATTGGTGCTCCCCACATCTGGAATGCATCTTTCCTTTTCCATTTGCAGCCAACGTGTCAATCATCCGTGGACACCTAGAGCGTTACTAATGTGGTGGGCAGTTCTCATTCAAGTCACAATGAATGAGGGCCCTGAGATACCCATGATGCTGTCACCCTCCAGCTAAGTGGCATATAATCCTCTCACACACTCATATTTTGCTTATGCCATTCACTTGAAATAGTTTCTTCTTACTCACTTATTTGTTATCCTAAGCCTATTTTTCATAATTAAACCTGAAATGCATCGATAGGAAGTCTTTTCTTACTTTCCCAAGTTTAATCTTTTTCTTTTCAAGTATAACAACCTTCAATATTTTATTCCTACTTCTTGTGATATTTACAGTCTGAATTATATTTCAGTTGTGTTATTTTGTGCTCTCTTTTCTCACTAGAGCAGTAGCAGAATCTTTTGCCTTTTTGTCTTTGATAGTGCCACAATATCTAGTGTTATTCAGATCCCATATGTATGCTGTGGCTTCTCCTCCACCAGTTCATGTACCAGAAACTTGGTCCCTCCTGGCATGGTGGTACTGAGGTAACAGACCCTTTAAATGGTGGGACTTAGGAACAAGTAATTAGGTCACAGGGCCTCCACTCTCCATGACAGTGTTGTCTTGAAGAAGTGGGTCAACTTTCATGGAACTGAATTAATTCTTGCAAGAGAGAAAACCTGCCACCTCACTGGCCTTTTTCTTCCTGTCTCACCATATGACATCTTCTTCTGGCGCACAATCCTGCTGTATGTTGCCATCAGCCATGAAATAACTCACGCAGCACTTCCTCACTAGGGACCAAACTGATGAAAGTACTGAACCTGAGCCTTAGTGTATCCAGATCTCTAAGCCAAAATGACCTCTTGTTACAGCAGCCACCATGGACTAAGACCCTAGATTCTGCTGAAATGGTTCAAATTCCCTTACTAAAACTGAACACTTGGTGAATAAAGGATTTGAAGTTTCCTAAGCCATTTTACCTTAATGAATACATACATAAACCTGAGGAATAGCTGCCTCTGGTTTTGCCTTTTGAATATGTATCAGCTTTTACAACTTTTATCTCTTTTTATGGCACTTTAAGAAATATCTCAGCTTTGGTTGATTTTCCCTAAGTCAACCTTGTTACTCTATAAATCTGTTTCTTACATGGATATGCCAAGATGGCTACATAAAACAGAACATTTTTACAACTGAGGAGCTTTAAGACAGAATTTGCATGATAATTTCTACAGAATTTCATTTACCCTTCCTGGTGAGTGCATCAGTCTAAATTCTGAATTGATAATGAGCACTGACTCTTCAAGGGAATTAGCTGGAGAAAATATCAATGTATGTCAGGATTCTTTTTATTATTTCAGAAAGATGGTTATAAATGCCCTTCAGAGGTTATTCTTGAAGGCGTATTTTGTATGAAATTTAGCTCATCAGCTTAAGTATTTTCTTAGACCTGCCATCCCTGCTGTTGGTTGTTAATTTAATTCCTCTTAATGGTTATGCTTCAGCTTCACAGGTAGCAATCTGCTGAGGA
The DNA here is from genome assembly GCA_004027595.1 of Dinomys branickii. Taxonomy (NCBI): domain Eukaryota; kingdom Metazoa; phylum Chordata; class Mammalia; order Rodentia; family Dinomyidae; genus Dinomys; species Dinomys branickii. The sequence continues at coordinate 15,589 of PVLD010007107.1, read as the reverse complement.
CTCGCAGAGGTCAGAATGCTCCTGTTTCATAACTGCCACAAGCAGCCATGACCCTGACCAGCTATTTAGAAACATGGGCAGTTGAGAACATAGTAAACTGGTCAAGAGTGTACGGCTAGCTCTCTACCAATATGTTTTGTGGGGAGAACCCAACGTAGGACATATGGTACTCATCACTAAAAACATTGCTGAAGAGGACAGAAGGTAGAATCTGGAATCTTCAGACAAATAATTGTCAAATTCCATCAGCATGTCAGTTTTTCATTTTTAAATTTTTTTCATTCTTGGATTTCCTCATTTTCAAATTCTCTTTCTCTCTCAACATATATAGTTTATCTATATTATTCGAATAAGAAGAGAATGGAGACCCAGAGTGGCATTTCTTTTATAAACCTTAGTATCCAGCTAAACAAAGAAATGGTGGTATGTCTCTGCTTGGCATCAAATCAGTATTCAGCTAAAAGTAACTCACAAGATGAGCTCTAGTTGTAAACCCCAAGGTATGAGTTCCTTCATTTCGGGTTATATAACTTATGACAACTCAGGATTGAAGCCTAGACCTTTTACCTGACAGTCCATAATTCTTGCTGTTATGTCATACATTCTTCCTTCTCTTGTCATTTGAGCCTAGATGCTCCATTATGACGCGCTCTAACCCACAAGTTGAAGGCATGACTTTCCCATGCATCCTTGCAAGCTTCCTTTAAATATCCTGTAATCACTGTATCAAGATCATCATCATTCTTGAATATTTACTCATCACCCTGAGTCCAAAATAGCTGACACTTACTGAGTGCTGATGATAGGGCAGGAGTTCCTATTCTGAAGGCTTATGCATATGAAAATATGTGATCTTCACAGAAGCCAGTGCCAGAGGAAATGTTATTATCTCTGCCTATTTTGAAAATAAGAAGTACAGCAGACTCTGGAAGCCAAACCAAGACCCCTTGTTCTGAATATTCTTTCCCATCGCATTAAACTTCAGCATAGACATCTGCGTCATCAGGACCTATATAGAACTATGTAGGCTAATTCCAGTCATGATATAGCTGCAGACTAAATCTTTACTTTCTTCCAAGAATCATTAAATGTGTCCCTTTGAGTCCATCACTTCCTTCCTTGCACTTAGAAACTCAGATTACCCCAAAGCACATATTAACTTCAACCAGTTTAGATTGGCCTCACCTTTAAGAAGGATTCTCTGTGCCTATTGATTCAACAATGTGACACATGTGTGTTGTTAGATATTTTTCTTTTTTTTTTATTTTTATTTTAAAAGTGTAAAAAAAAAACCAAAAAGATATTAACAAACATATAAAGTAGCATAAGAATAGTACAATCGAACCTGAGTTACAGATAAGGTGATGGGAATCATCAATGGTTGTTGCAATACATATTGATAATTTCTAATTGTATATTCAGGAAAATAGGTATAGATATGCAAAATTGATCAGACAATTAATCATCAACTATTCCTTACAATAAAGTGACCTGAGTCAGTAGTACAACTTCTTTTTATAGTGTGAAAGCAAAAAGAACTACATCAACTACAACAGAAAAAGAAAGAGAAAAAAAAGAAGAAAAAAAAATAAACGAAAAGCATTAACAAAGAGACACAAAGTAGCTCAATAAACTTATGATCATAATTGAATTATAGACAATGCAACAGAAAACCAAAAATAGTTGTTGCATTTCATATTGATATCTTCAAAAAGAATGCTCCGGAGAACACATAAAGACATACAAGATTGATCAAACAATCAGTCATCAACTATTCCTTACCATTCAATGACATAAGTCAATAGTAGAACCATGTTAGCCATCCTGCATATATGTACATACATAGATACTTACATACATACATACATAAATTTCTGCCTCATTCTTTTCTCCTTTCCCTAGTCCCCTCTATTCTTTACTTTTGAACACATTTCCTTCATAACTCTTAGCTTATGTTCCCACCCCCAGGTTCTTACACCAGTGACACAATACGTTGCCTGCACATGTACCTCTGATTTATTTCACTTATGAGTATGTTGTCTAATTTTAACCATTTGCCTACAAAGGCGCAATATCTGTCCCTCTTTATAGCTGAATAATATTCCATTGTATAAAAATGCCACAGTTTTTTAATACAGTCTTCTGTGGATGGACATTTGGGTTGCTTCCACAATTTAGCTATTACAAACTGTGCTACTATAAACATGGGTGCACATATATCAGAGTGATATGATGCTTTCAGATCTTCTGGGAAAATACCCAGAAGGGGAATAGCTGGTTTGAATGGAACCTCTAGACCTAGTTTGCTGAGGAATCTGCAAACTGCTCTCCACAGTGGTTGCACCAGTCTACATGCCCACCAGCAGTGTAATAGAGTCCCTATTATTCCACAGCCTCACCAGCATTTGTTATTGGATGATTTTTTCATACTGGCCATTCTTACTGGGGTGAGATGGAATCTCAGTGTTGTTTTTATTTGCATTTCTCGAATGACTAAGGATGTGGAACATCCCATATATGTATTTGCCATTTGTATTTCTTTATCTTAGAAGTGTGTATTCATCTCAGATGTCCATTTCTAGATTGGGTCTTTGAATTTGGACAGGTACATGTTTTTTAATTCTTTGTATGTTCTAGATAGAAGACCTTTGTCTGAGGGAAAGCCAGCTAGGATTTTTTCCCAATTTGTGGGTTTTCTTTTTATTTTGCTGGTGATTTCCTTAGATGTACAAAAACTTTTCAGTAGGATGAGGTCCCAGTTATTGATTCTTTGAAGTGTTTACCTTGCTGTTTCATTTTTGTTCATGAACTCTCTGCCTATGCCTATGTCTTCAAGATTTTTACCTACTTTCTCTTCCAATAGGTTTAGAGTTTCTGTTTTAATATTGAGATCTGTAATCCATTTTGACCTGAGTTTGGGGCATGGTGATAGACTTGGGGCTATGTTCAGTTTTCGGCAAGAGGCAAACCAGTTTTTCCAGCACCATTTATTAAACAGGTCATCCTTTTTCCGGTGAGTTTGGTTGGCTCCTTTGTCAAATATAAGGTGGCTGAGTGTGTTTTTCATTGTGGTTGCATCTTCCAGTCTGTTCCATTGATCCTCAGGTCTGTTTTTTACCAGTACCAGGTTGATTTTATTACAGTAGCTTTGTAGTATAATTTCAGGTCAGAGATTGTGATTCCACCTGACTTATCCTTGTTGCTCATGATTGCTTTTGCTCTCCTGGGTCTCTTCTGGTTACAGATGAAATTAAGGCATATATTCTCTAGATCTGTGAGGTATGCTAATGGTAGTTTAATGGGAATTGCACTGAATCTGTACAACAGTTTTGGTAGTATGGCCATTTTCACAATGTAAGTTCTTCCTAACCATGAGCAGGGTATATTTTTCCATGTATTGAAATCCTCTTTGATCTCTTTTTTCAGAGTACTGTAGTTTTCACTAAATAAATATTTCACATTCTTTGTTAGATTGATTCCTAAGTATTTCAATTTCTTGGTTGCTATTGTAAAAGGTATGGTTTCTCTCAATTTCTCTCTCAGTCTGTTTGTTGTTCGTGTATAGGAATGCTATTGATTTTGGGGTGTTGACTTTGTATCTGGCTACGCTGCTGAATTTGTCGATTAATTCCAGGAGTTTCCTTGAGGAGTTTTTGGGGTCCTCCATGTATAGTATCATGTCATCTGCAAACAGTGATAGTTTAACTTCTTCCTTTCCTATCCTTATTCCTTTTATTTCTCTCCCTTGTCTAATTGCTCTGGCTAATGCTTCCAGGACTATGTTGAATAGGAGTGGTGACAGTGGACATCCTTGTCTTGTTCCTGACTTTAAAGTGAAAGTTTTCAGTTTGTGTCCATTAGTATGATGTTGGCTGTTGGTTTGTCATAGATGGCTTTGATCAGATTGAGGTAGAAGCCATCTATTCCTATTTTTTCTAAGGTTTTTAACACGAATGCATGTTGGACTTTGTCGAAAGTCTTTTCTGCATCTATTGAGATGATCATGTGGATTTTGTCTTTGACCGTGTTAATATGATGTATTGCATTAATTGATTGGCGAATATTGAAGCATTCCTGCATTCCTGGAATAAATCCTACCTGGTCGTGGTGTATAATTTTCCTTATGATTCGCTGTATTCTATTTGCAAGTAGTTTGTTGAGTATCTTTGCATCTATGTTCATTAGAGGTATTGGGCTATAGTTCTCTTTCTTGGTTGGGTCCTTCTCTGGTTTTGGTATCAGTATGATGCTTGCCTCCCAAAACGTGTTAGGGAGAGGTGCTTCCTTTTTTATTTAATTGAAGAGTTTGAGGAGTGTTGGCATTAGATCTTCTCTGAGTCTTTTGTAGAATTCTGTTGTGAATCCATCAGGGCCTGGGCTTTTCTTAGTTGGTAAGTTTACTATGACATCTTCAATCTCGTTAATTGATACTGGGTTGTTCAGGATTTTTTGAGTTTTCCTGACTCAATTTTGGTAATTTGTACGTTTCCAGGAATCTGTCCATTTCTTCTGAATTTTCTATCCTATGGGAGTAAAGATTTTCAAAGTACGTATTAATGATCTCTTGGATTTCTGTGGGATCTGTGGTGATTTCATCCTCTTCATTCCTTATCGCATGAATTTGAGGTCTTTCCCTTCTTTTTTTGATAAGGTTGACTAGGGGTTTATCAATTTTATTTATTCTTTCGAAGAACCAACTCTTGATTCACTTATTTTTTGTAGAGTTTTCTTCATCTCAATCGCATTAATTTCTGCCCTGAGTTTTATAATCTCCTCCCTTCTTTTGGCTTTTGGTTTGGCTTGTTGCTCTTTTTCTAAGAGTTTGAGGTGTAGCATTAGGCTATTTATTTGTTGTCTTTCTATTTTCTTTATATATGAGTTCATTGCTATAAATTTCCCTCTGAGGACTCCTTTCATTGCATCCCACAGATTCCAAGATGTTGTACTTGCATTTTTATTTATTTGTAGGTATTTTTTAAATTTCTTCTTTAACTTCTTGTGTGATCCATTGGTTATTCAGGAGGTTGTTGTCTAATTTCCAAGTGTTTATGCAATTTTTGGAGTTCCCTTTGTCATTAATTTCCAGTTTCATTGCACTGTGGTCAGATAGTATGCATGGGATAACTTCAATTCTTTTGCATTTAGGTAGATATGCTCTATGGGCTAGACTGTGGTCTATTTTAGAGAAAGACCCATGTGCAGCTGAGCAAAATGTGTATTCTGATGTTGTGGGGTGGAACACTCTATATACATCTACTAAGTCCATTTGTTCACACTTTTGGTTCAGGTCTGTTATTTCTTTGCTGAGTTTCTGTCTAGTTGACCTGTCTTTTTGAGGCAGAGGGGTGTGTAGATCCCCCTTTAAAATAGTGTTATTAGTTAGTTGATTTTCACGTTTGTTAAGACTTGAGTTGTGAAGTTTGGTGCTCCATTGTTTGGTGCATAAATATTGAAGATTGTTATCTCTTCCTCTTTCAGCTTTCCCCTAACTAGTATGTAATGGCCTTCTTTATCTCTTGATTGTTTTTGGTTTGAAGTTTACCTTGTCTGCAAACATAATAGCTACCCCTGCTTTTTTCTGGGGACCTGTTGCATGGAGAGTTGTTTTCCATCCTTTAACTTTCAGCCTGTGGATTTCCTTTTGAGTAAAATGTGTTTCCTGTATACAGCATATCGTTGAATTGTGTTCCTTAATCCACTCTGCCAATCTTTACCTTTTGACTTGTGAATTGAGGCCATTTACATGAATTGTTATAATGGTTATATGTTGGCTTATTCTAGTCATGTTATTTACTTGTTGTTGTTTTTCTTCTTTTGCTGAATGTTTAGTTACTTGGTCTGTGTAGGACAGTTATTTCTATCGTTGTTCTTGGGATTGTAGTCTATTTTTTCTCTGTCTAGAATATCTTTTAGTGCTTTTTGCAATGCTGGTTTGGCACTCATGAAGTTCTTCAGTTGTTCTTTGTCGTGGAAATATTTTATTTCTCCATTGAATTTGAAGGATAGTTTTGCAGGATACATCAGTCTGGGTTGGAAATTGTTTTGTCTCAGAATCTGTAATATCTTGCTCCAAGTTCTTCTTGATTTCATGGTTTCCGTTGAGAAGTCTGCTGTGATTCTGATGGGCTTTCCTTTATAGGTGATCTGTTTCTTTTCTCTAGCAGCTTTTAATATTGTGTTCTTTTGCTGGATATCTGGGATCTTGGCTATTATATGTCTGTGTGTGGTTTTCTTTGGATTATGGCTCATTGGGGTTCTATATGCCTCGATTAACTATACTTCAGTATCTTTTACCTTGTTTTGGAAATTTTTCTGCTATTATTTCAGCAAATATTCTTTTTATATCGTTTGTGTGGTCTCCTGCTGTTTCACTCACTCCTATTACTCTAATATTATTGTGTTTTGCCTCATCTTGCAGCTGTTGGACTGATTTTTCTTGGGTATTTGATGATTTATTTTTATCCTTCTTTCATGCTCTTAAGCTGCCATGCTGTCTTCAAGGTCTGAAATTCTATCTTCGGTTTCATTTAAGCAGTTTTACAAGCTTCCAATGGAAGTTTTCAAATCCTGGCAGTCTCTTCGGACCTGTTTCATTCTTGGTAATTCATTCCTAAATTACTCTTGTAACGTTTACATTTGTTTCCTACTTTCTTCTAATCTTTTATCTATTTCTTCTCTATGTGTACGGAACATTTCTTCCATTATAGTTTTCAGTTCATTTTTTGTCTGAGAGATTATTGCAGCTATGTGGCTTATTTCTGCTTTAAGCTCTTTTATGGCCTGTTGGAGTTGTTTCATTGTTTCGGATGCAATCGTTTCAGAATTTGCAGGTATGTGGCTTCCTAGTTCCCCTGTATCCTCGCATTCAGGACTTGTTTTGGGTGGGGTTGAGTTCTGAGACTGCGTTTTGTTCTTCTGTCTTCCCATTTTTGGGTATCAGATTCAAAATATTGAGCAATAAATTACCCAGGCAGTTCACCAGGCAAAGGTCCGTTGCAAAGGCTGCTCCAGTGACTCCTTCTCTTCGGGAGAATGTCCCTTAAGCTTTCTGCTGAGAGTTCTGCTCAATAGGCTGCTCATATGTTGATTTGTGTGCTGAGCTACTCCCTTCCCAGAGACCTGGCTGGGGCACATAAACAGCTCGCCTCCCCGGGGACCATGCAGGCAGGGTGTCGCTCAGCTGTTCCTCCCTGGGTGGAGCTCCTCCCCCACTCAAAAAGCCGGTCGGGGCTCCCAGCCAGCTTTTCCATCCCGGGGTCCGTGTAGTCAGTAGTGTTGCTCGAATGTCCCTCGCTGGGCGGAGCTTCTCCCCGACTCAAAAAACTGGTCAGGGCACCCAATCAACTTACCCTGGGATCGTGTAGGCAGGAATGCCACTCAGATGTATCTCCCTGGGTCGAGCTTCTTCCCGACTCAGAAATCCGGCTGCATTGCTCACTCGGCTCACCCGTTCCAGAATCCGTGTGGACAGGAGCTCCCCAAATTGCTAATATGTCGTGCCTTGCCTGCGATGCGCCACTCCCCAGTGCTTCTCTGCCTCCTTGGCATTCTCGCAGGAGCCACCGACCGCAGTTGCCGCAGTGCCTGCTCTCTGGCCGAGGATGGCGCCGGCTGCGGGGGTGGGGATCTCAGCGGGATGCCGGTTCACAGCCCGGATTAGCACAGTCTGTCCAAGGAGCACGGTCTCCAAGTTTGCCCTGGTCCGCCGCCTACAAAAATTCCTGGCCGCAGCCGCCTGCGAGCCGTTCGGGGTCACGTTAGACATTTTTCACACTCCGTTCCACTATAAATTGTGTCAGCTACATAGAAGGATTATTTTCCATCCAGCACCACTGACCATTGTGTGGGAATTCAATTCCAAGTAGTGTGGAACTATAAGAAGTTCCAAATCTATGGAGAATGTCATTCTAGTCTATTACTTCCTGTTCTGAACTCTTGAGAGAATTTATCTTCTGCACAAGTGTTTTTGTCTGGATTTCCTAGAATCAAAAAATGCTCTGGCAATTAAGATCAATAAATTTCTCCTAAGAATTCTGCAATCATTTACACTACTCCCCTGCATGGAGATATGGAAGATGGTTTTGGTTGTTTTTCACCTTGCGATACAGCCTTAGCAGGGGCAGCCCCTCAGGCAGAAGGAACAGAGGGCTCTAAGGATGTTTGCTCAGGGAAATGCACCAGTGCCCTACAGATGCAGCTGATCTGTAGGGTGGGAGAAACAGCGGAGGTTTAAACAGCTGAGGCAGGTAGAACTTCCAAGGCTGTGATGGCTGTCAACAAACCACTGGGGCAGAAGCTCCTAAACTAGGAGAATGTGACAGTGCCACAGTGTCACCTTATAGTTCAGGGTCACACAGAGTCCTGAGCTCCAGAGGGGTTGATAAAACGTTTCAGTTTTCCATGAATCACATCTATTTATCAATTCCTCAGTCAAGCATGGATTTGTGAACTTTGTTTCTAGATTGAAAATATGTTTTGTGACCCACTCCAGGAAATTGTTCTAAACCCGTCCCATTCCTGAAAGAATATCATTTGGATGAATTTTTTTGGCCTCCATGCACATGGCCTTAAATCTGCTGGACATTTGCAACAACCTTTCAGCAATCCCCACTCTGTCCATGGATTATTCTTAAATACTTTCCTTTCCTCACTTCTCTCACACGTCACTTTGAAAAATCTCAAAGGAAATGATTCTGTGATAGAATTTGTTTTATTATCTTTTAGTACTGGAAATCGAACTCAGGACCTTGTTCTTGCCAAGCAGGCAGTTATGCCACTGAGCTATAACCCCATCTCTGTGACAGAAATTGAAGGTTAATCTTATTACATAATGGAGTTGAGATAGGTTTTGAACACGAAAGCTGGAAGCTTAAAGTTTAACCTGGTTTTTCTTGGTTTAGGCCTTAACAAAGTGTGTTTTTGTTGTATAGTTTAGCTGTGACCTCTTCAGGCATTAAACCTATTTAGATGGAGTCCGAGTAGTATTTAAAACAGAGATTCTGGTGCACAGGCTTTGGAAAAAATAGAATATGTTTTTGTGTTTAATTAAAACTTTGGAGATAGCATCAGCCCAGCTTCTTTTGAAAAAAACAGATGAGGTAACAGTATTGATATTTCCGTGAGTGAAAGGAGCTGCAGTCATTCCCTGCCTGCCCGCAGGGCACACAAAACCAGCATCCCCCAGTCCCCACGGCTCCCAGCAGGCTTGCTTCTCTTGTATGTTACTTAGCTTTAAATGAAGCCCCTATGGCCCCAGAATAATAATTTTCAGATTTGTCAATGTGGAATCATGAAGGTATTTTAGCGGAGGAAAAGAGAATGATCAGACTTACAAAGGATGGAAGACAGAGAATAAAATATGAGTTAGAGAACTCAGTTGAAAAGATGACTGCATTAGTACAAATGGGAAGCTGCAAGAACAGACCTAAGGCACAGACATTGAGACTAGCTCCAAGGAGACAAAGCTGAGCACTGTTAGGGAGAACATGACTTGGTGGCTAGTGGAGGACTGGGAGAGAAGTAGATTGGAGTCAAGAAGACTTGAGTGACAAATGAAAAAGTGAAGTCATGTGTTGATATGGGTAACATATCGAGGGAGACAGTGCTGGAGACCGTTTCTATAGTGTAGCTTTGTAAATGGTAGGGAGTTCCAAAGAGCTGTAGCCAGAATATATTAACCAAGGAGAAATTTTGTGTAACGACCTGGCTCTAACCGCTGCCACTGGCCTTTGGGATTACTGTCAGGTTCTGTGAAAGGCTGTGCTAACAAGTTTGTCGCTTCGGTCCTAGTCCCTTCAAACTTCTACAGAAAAGTGTGATAGATTGGATGGCTTTTCAGTAACATTAATTTATTTTGCACTCTTCCACCAAGTGCTGGAAGTCTGAGATCAAAGATCCAGCAGATTTGGCGTGTGGTGAAGGCCTGCTTCCTCATTCACAGAATACTACACTCTCACAAGGTGAGAGTCCAAGGGAGACTTGGGGGCCTCTTTTATATGGACTCTAATCTCATTTATGGGGGATGTAACCTTATGATCTATTGAAACTCCAAATTTTTCATCTCCTGATTCTATCACATTGGCACTTAGTTCAGTATATAAGTTTAGGGTGTTCAACATAAGACTATTTTTGTTTATATAATATTAGCTCCACCCAAGAAAACACAAAATGTACACTTTGAATTTTATTATGATAGATTAATAAGTACATTGATAAGCATTGCTAAAAGAATCACAGTTGTGAAAAGGAACATCTGTTGGCAAGATCAGTTTGACACTAATCCCCTGTGAATTGCTTCTGGCATATTCCTTTCCTGTATTTCCCAATCAGAGCAGAAGAATATGTAATAAAAGAAGAAACATGACTCACTGGTGATATGATTTCACACAGGATGCAAAGGGGAAGAAAGAGTACCTGTTTTATTTCAGTTCAAAAGGAACTCTCTGAACGTCTTTCTGATGCTGTTGATCTTATGTTATAGGTAGAGAGACACTTTGTGGCATTTTAGATCTTACTTTGGATGGAATCAGAAAGGCAACAAAGCCATCAGCTTGTACAGTGTCCCCTGCCCCAAGGAAACCAAACTTTGACACATCACAGTATCGTTGGTGATCTTATGGCAGATTATCTGAAGGTCTGGCCTACGCCTCCCATCAGCTCTTCGTAGTCATCATCTATATTTGACATATTTGATGTTGAATCTTTTCTTTCCACACCATGTATAATGTTCACTTGGAGGAGGACTATGAAAACCTTAGCTAATCTATGACTCCCTCCAGACTTTTAGTGACATCTCCATTAAAATTCACTAATAGTCTTTCCAGATCATTTAAAATACGAGTCCAAGAATTCCCTTCTTATCTATAGAAGAAGAAAATGGAAATAATGTTCTTCTTATATGAGTTTTGCATCTTAGTTCTGCTGCTTCCTAATTACCTAGGCAACTGGAAGAGCCCTGGCGAATGGCATCTTGCTGCCCGGATGAGTGCTCTAGTGTCTGTGAGGATGCCACTGAGTCTGCATGCTTGCAAGACAGGACACCAAAGTTACTGACCACAGGTGAAACGCTGAAGGTTAATTTCTACTTTGAGAAAAGACAGAAGCTGGGTGTGAGAGGGACTTTGGGTTGGCTACTGCTATCTGATGTCCCACTTGGTATGATTTTCTCCTGTATGTCCTTTTCAAGCAAATCACTCTGTGAGAATACATTGTATGAGAGACAGCATTCCAGAAAAATAAACAGCAGACTTTGGCTCATCCTAGATGTCAAACTGTCCTAGATTTTTCTGATATTTTTAATTTTGAGACTGATAACAGGCATCTGAATTTTTAGAGAATGGATAACATGGAGAGGTGATAGCTCTAGAACTGAACTTTCTGACTTCTAATGTGGCTTCAATACCTACTAGTTCTAGGGACTAGGGCAAGTTATTTAACATCTTTGCTGTTTTCTCATCAGTAAAACAGAGTCAGTGATGACAATGATAAGAGTAAATGGTATTCTGGGGAGCACGGCATAAATTACTACATGTAGTCAAGACTGTATCACTGGAACATGGTGAAAGTACAAGAAAATTCCGTTTCCATTAGAACTTAGGGAGTCAAAAATGAGAAGTAATAATCATCCATGAATGAAAACGTAAGAAAAATATTGCTACTCTCACATGAAATTACTTAGGTTTATGGAATCCAAAATGTAGTGACGTGCGTTTCTCTGCACAGGCACAGCACTGCGAGGCATATTTAAAGCAGGTAGCTCTAAATCTCTAACAGCCATTGTAGAAATGGCCTGGGAAATCATCTACTCTATTCTCTTCATGTTATAGCTACAACACAGAATATTTAGAAGGTTAGAAGACTTGGGACAGATGGCAAGCCATATGACCTGGGTCATTCAGGTTTTTCTCTCTGGGGAAAAACAACAGAAAAAGTATTTTTAAAATGCAAGTTGTCTTTTGGCCCCACAGTCTGAGATTTCATACCGTGGTCAGCTGGCTGCTTTCCTTAGACCTGAGGTGAAGTGAAATACCATGGTGGAAGGGTGAGCAAGAACAAAGCTACTTCCTTCATGGTGGCAGGAAGCAGAGACAGAGAGGGAGAGAGAGAGAGAGAGAGAGAGAGAGACCTTGAGTTAGGAGGCTTTCTCTCTTTGCTTTTGTCCTACTTGGCACTTTGTTAGATAGCGCTGCTCACATTCAGGGTGGGGGTCCCCAGCAGGTTGCTGTTCCACATGCCAATCATTTCTGGAAATAGACACTCGAAGGGTGTGCTTTACTCATTTCCTAAGTGTTTCTCAGGCTAATGGGTAGACAATCAAGATTAACTATCATTATAGCCAGGCGTGGTAGTTCATGCCTGTAATTCCAGCACTTGAGAGGCTGAGACAAGGGGGATCGCTGTAAGTTCGAGGCCAGCCTGGGCTACAAAGTGAGTTGAAGGCCAGACTGAACTACATAATAAGACTCTGTCTCAAAAAGACAAAAAAAAAAAAAAAAAAAAAAAGAACTATCACAGTATCTAAGCATTTCTTCGAAGGAAGGAAAGATGGATGAGATTATGAAGCAAAACAACTTTTTACCCCTCTCACCCAAGCTAATCAGGACCCAAATCAGTGTAACCAAAGCCAGAGATAGAGGCCTAGAAACCCAGCCAGAGAGGGGAAAGGACCAGGGTCATGCACTACACAAACCATTATGAGCTGCCTGTCACCCATGTGGTGTTCTGGTGAGAAAGCTCAGAAAACACACTTTTTCCTATGTATGAACACCTGGGTCTCGAGTCCCTTCCATCTCAGTTCTAGGTTTATGTCTTAAGATGTGGTGCAAGGCAGTTGTCACAGGTTATGAAGATATATCACATTCCGGCAGTGCCACATCATTGGAAAACCTGGACTTTTGAATCCACAGATGTGTCTTGGTTTTATCACTTACCAGCTATATGAGTTTAACATAAACTTATTATTTCATTTTCCTTTTTTACAAAATAGGGACAATATTGGGTGGGCTTTTTAAAGGAACCAAGTTGAAGCAAAATACATGTAACCTGAGAACATATTTCAAGGAGCCTTACTGAGTTATTTATTCTCTACTCTCTAAATTTGTTCTCCCAATAAGAATCTTCAGGATGATGAACACTCATCTGACACCATCTGTGTTTCATTCCACAGTCGGGACAGCCAAGACACTCTTTCCGTTTTGCCTCAGCATTTTGATCTTTTGTATGACTAGAGTACGGTCTTTAGAAATTTGGACTTTTAATATATCCCTGTACAGGACTTGTGCACCCCAAGTGGTCCTCTCATTAGGATGCTGCAATAGAATCTGGGAAGAGAAATCCTCAGAAGTAATATTTTATATGCACTCAGAACCATCTTTGCACATTCAGTGTTGACTGTCCAGGGCAATTGTCCCAAAAGGCCACAAACTGAAACACTCTTTTTCTGTTTTCTCAAAAGCAATATGGAAGTCAACTCCACTAAAAGAAGTATGAACAGCAGTGTCTTAGATACAGTTCTCTCACTGCTGAGGAAAAATATTTGACACCCAAAGTTAAAGGGGGAAAGGTCTCTATTGCTCAGAGTTTGTAGAGATTTCAGTTCATAATTGGTTGGCTCCAAGGCAGTGTGATATTTCAGAGGAGAATCAGTTCACAGCAGACAGAAGTTAGCAAAGCAACAAGGGAGGACCACAGTTCCTTCCATCCCTTATATTTTATCCAATATACTTAGAACTGATAGCAGTCACTCCCTTAATGCTAATGCCCTTGATCCTAGCATTGCACCATGAATCAATGCCAGCATCACACACTCTAGATCCAGCCATGTCTAAATAAGCCTCACCTCTGGCCACACGAGGCTTTGTGGGGATATCTAGACACAAACTATAACAATCAGGGAGGGACAAAATGGTATTACCTCACTGAATATTAAATGATCCTGAATATTATGATTATGAATATTAAAAAATGTAAGAGAAAATACAGGGAAGGTTATAAAATGCTACATAAGTATGACTTAGATAACTATCCACACAGCAAACTCTCAAATGAACAGAATCTCTAAATTTTACCTCAAATTCAGAGAACACTGGTATTCTCCCTTCTTTTCCCTTAGGCAGTAAGTGCCTCAGAGCACGTAATTAGCTATAACTTAGCAGTCAAAGGGTTGCTCACCATGCTGTTTCTTATACTCCTTTCTTAATAGGAGAACCATGGGGACTCCGGGGAAGATGGCGACCAGGTGAGCAGCAAGGGAGCGAACCTCCTCAAAAAACACCGCCAGCTCGAGACAGACTTGGCGAGCGTGAATGCCGGGACCTCGGCTGGGAAGTTCAAACTGGGCGTATTTCTCTGAGATGCCGGGGGAGATGTGGTAGGGCGGACCAGGCTGCCGGGGCGAGACGTGGGAAAGCCCCAGACGCTGGGAGCCAGGGACGATCCGCGCGGGGAGAAAGCTTGGCTCGGTCCAAGCGCCGTGGGAGAGCAGCTGGCTCGGTCCCTCCCGCCTCCCGAGCCGGTGCAGCCCCCCGGCGACTCCCGACAGAGATCGGCTTGCTGGCGGCGGAGACGCCCGGCAATCCCACGTTTTGCGTGTGTCGGGCAGGCCGCGCGCAGGGCCCCAAACGCCGAGAGCGAGGAGGAAGATTTGCTTGGGTCCTAGTGCCCTGAGAGCACGGACAGCTCGATCACTCCCGCCCCCCGAGCCGGCACAGCTCTCCGGCGACTCCCGACAGAGATCGGCTCTCTGGCGGCGGCAACGCCCAGCGGTCTCACGTTTCGTGCGCATCGGGCGGGCCGCGCAGAAAGACCCAAAGGATAGACTGGCAGCTTGGAACCTTCATGCTTGCAGGGACTCCAATAACTGGAGAGATATCGGCGCTCGCGACCAGATCACCGAGTGGGGGAGGAGATCCATCCCTATACCTGCAGGGAACCCTGGGAGGGGGGGGGAGCAGTCTTACACACCTCACCCAGGTCACTAGGTAGGGAGTATCTAACCAATATCTGTACAGCCTTTTAAGCGGAACTCTCAGCACAAAGCTTAGGGGACATTCTCCCAAAGAGAAGGAATCATTGGAGCAGCCTTTGCAGCTGACCTTCGCCTGCTGAACTGCCTTTGGAATTTATAGCTCCACATCTTGAATCTGATACCCAAAAATGGGAAAACAGAGGGGCAAAACGCAGTCTCAAAACTCAACCCCACCCAGAACAAGTTTTCAAGAGGAAGAAACAAGGGAATCAGGAAGCCTCATAACTTCAAGATACGAAACGATGGCATCCGAAATTAAACAACTCCAACAGGCCATGAAAGAGCTTAAAGCAGAAATAACCCACATACCCACAATGATTTCTCAGATAAAAAACGAGATGAAAACAATGATGGAAGAAATGCTTCATCTACACAGACGAGAAATAGACAAAATTCTAGAAGAAAATAGGAAACAAATAGAATCCTTACAAGAGCAATTCAGGAATGAATTACCAATAATGAAACAGGTCCAAAGAGAATGCCAGGATTTGAAAACTAACGCTGAAAGCATGAAAAACCGTTTAAATGAAACCGAAGATAGAATTTCAGAACTTGAAGACAGCA